>SJYQ01001316.1:367763-398353 GCA_006410935.1 Redunca redunca
GTAAGCCTGTAGGATAAATTTTTAAAAGTGAAATTTCTAGGCCAAAAGGACACAAATTGTTATTTGAGGGTGCCTTAACAATAAATGACATTGAAGGGGTGTATCTATTTGTTTTTATATAATAAAAAGATAAAATATATTATTTTGTAATATGTACAAATATGCTAATTCTTTTAAAGGTATTCATTGTATCTATATTATTAAACCAGGTAGTACCACAGTAAAGTAACTGCTATGATATCCCATCTAAGGTAGCATTCAAAATATATGTTTTGAATTCCATCTTATAACTGCAGAGAATAATGGAGGGGGGAAATAGAACCACTAGTAAAATAACCATCTCCTCTTGAGAACACAAATTATTTGCAGTGGAAAGTGATATTCAGCTTTGAAGGTTAACACTCTTTTTCAGTCAGAGGAAGACAACTGTCTTTACTATTTTAAAGTATATAAAAGCTTCTCTTTCTAGCTATCTTTCTTAAGGGATGGATATGAGGTCAAATCCAAGATACAACAAGGAAGACGTCTTACTGTGGAAAAACAAAGTTAGAAGCTAGTCCTGAGTGGAGAGGAGGCAGTGGGAGTCAAGGTAACTTGGGTGACTAAGCTGAATCCCTTGTCAAGAGTGGGGTTTATAAGTTCCTAGATTTGGCTTCAGTCAACCAGGAGGAAGTAGTCCCAGCTCTGTTGCAAGAAAAGGTTCTGTCCTTGAATGAGTCATAGAAGTGGTGTGAAAAAGGGCAGTCACTCAGTTGTGTCTGACTCTTTGTGATCCCATGGACTTTAGCTCGTCAGGCTCCTCTGTCCATGGGACTTTGCAGGCAAGAATACTGGACTGGGTAGCCATTCCCTTCTTCAGAGGACCTTCCTGACCCAGAGACTGAACCTTGATCTCCTGCATTGCAGGCAGGTTCTTTACCATCTGAGCCACCAGGGAAACCCTTAGAAATGGGCCCTTGGTAAAGAGGGCTTCCTTATTTTCCCTTAGCATGGAAAAGATGGTTCTCTCATCCTGGGAGGGCAGGGAGAGGGGTATAAGAAAACTTGCCTTGATATTGTACACCAGAAGGGACCTTGGCAGTGGTGACAATAACCTGAAGTAGAAGCAACTGAAACCAGGAAGAAAGGACTCTTCATATAGGGGCTGTGCACTTGACAGTGATAGCAGGAAGGAGAGATCTTGGGCTTCCGTGACTTGCTAGGAGTAGAATGTCCCAGGATACTGGGAGCCAGCCTTGTGTAAAGAGGGAATCAAGTAGCCATCTTGCTTGAAGTTTATCTTAGAAGGTATGCTACTGCGAGGCTTCCCCAAGTAGCTCAGTGGTAAATAACCCGCCTGCCAGTGCAAGAGACTCGAGTTTGATCCCTGAGTTGGGAAGATCCCCTGGGGAAGGAAATGCAGCCTACTCCAGTATTCTTGCCTGCAAAATTCCATGGACAGAGGAGCCTGTTGGGCTACAGTCCATGGGGTCAGAAAAGAGACATGACTTAGCAACTAAACAATAAAATGCTACTGTGAGTGCCTCATCTAGCATTTGCACTGCTGGGGAGACACTATTGGTTTCATTGGCAATGGTGAAAAATTACATATAGATTTCTCTGTCTAGACTGGTGGGTTGGAAATATTTTATATGTACTACATACATATATTTATTACACTACCCTGAAACATCTTTGTCGACCATGGTTTTAAAAAGTTCACATATGAAAAACCCAAACTCTTTATATGCAGTGGTTCAAGTGTTTGTTCTTAAGCAAGAGAACACAGACAATACTGTCAGACTTTTCTCTTCCCGGTACACTATATGGGTAAAGAGAATTCTTTTTAGGTAAAAGAAAACCTGTTGCTATGGCCAGAAGCATAGGTCCAGGAAAATGTGTCTTTCTGTGTACGTTCATTTATGAAGGACACATTGAGGCTTGTGAAGATAAAAGAAGGGCAAATAAGATGTCAAAAAAGCATTTAATATTATGCAAAATTAAGTCCATCATTAAGGGACAAAACTTGCCACTAGTGAAAATGGGCCGTCTGGTTCAGAATGATTGATTAGTAATAATAAAAATATATCTCTACAGTGAATATTCACAATTTTTTTCCTCTCTCAGCAGAATTAGTTTTTTTTTTTTTTCATTTTGGGTGTTTTACTATTCTACTTTGGGGGATTTACTTTTTATGATCATAAACTTTTAGAAACTAGCACCTTAGTGAGTTTGGGGTCTCTGACTTTTTGCTTTACCTGGTTTCTCCTTTCTGTTTTAAATTTCTTAATCTAAGTAGGTTCACACAGCCCTCCAATCAACCAGCAATAGGTTCAGATATAATTATGACAAATGCAGGGGCTGGAAACCCTGCCTAGCAATTGACTTTGAAAGAGACTTAAAGCTTCTTACAGAATCAAGACCATTGTAATGGAGCATGTACTGTAATACCAACTCCCTAACTGTCCACTTCAATGCAGAATTGTGAGAACTTGCTTTTAATAAAAATGTGTTTTTTCTCATTATACCAAAACTTCCTTGATAATCAGTCCTCCATCTTACCCCGTATTGTGGAGAAATTCCAGTCATTACTCTGTAGAGTTTTCATCTCATCCAGGTAAATCACAGCTTTCTGCATTTCAGCATTTAACTCTCCATAAAGGCAAAGACTACTGGATCTCCAGTGGGATAGCTATACAAACATTTCCTGCCAGAAAGAGGCCTCATCATCATCAACTGTGAATAGGCAAAGCTCCCTCCCACTCCCACTTTTGAAAGCATGTAAACTCTCTCTTTATTTAAATATGTTGTCATTTGAATGGCATGCCAAATCTAAAGTGATAGAAAAAAATTCCAAATTATTCCAGTGGTTCTATGTATTATTACCTCCTTCATGTTCAGAGGCTGCAAAGCACCTTTCTTATACAAACAGATTTTTCTTTTTGTCTACCTAATAGTCCATAGTTTACTCTTTTTTCTTCCTTCCAAATTAGTTATTAATGGAACACTTCCAGAATCTCCAAAATTTTAGAATGTCTATCTATACATTGTCCTTTTCCCTTTGAGTATAGAGATGTGCTTGTTAAAGGAGGCTTTCATAAGGGGATGGGACAAGGTTTCGGGGGAGGTCCGCTGGGGGTCTTGTTTTATATCTTTCTATGTATAGTGGAAATGAATGAGAAAGGAGATTTGTACTCACAAGATGAAAAATTTTACCTTTTATTTTTTTAAAACCTGTTCTCTAGGAGCTTGTTCACAGAAAGTGAAACACCTAGAATTCGTGTAATAAAGTATCTGTCTTTCTCGAAGGCCATCTTAGAAGGTAAGCCATTACGAGTGCCTCAAGGACCTTGCTATAATACAACTGCAGTTATAACACACCCTGTGCTCACATGTCTCTGCTTGGTTGACTGGGCCCCATACTGGGATCTGTCAACAAGATCCCTGAGCATCTGAGCCAACTATAATTTCATATAGTAAGGCTGCAGAGAAACAGAACATTTTCTTTGCTTGCACTGTGTAGAAAATATCAGCTTGTTTTCTTTAACTGTTCTATTTATTTCACAGTCAGTCTCAGAAAGTGGGCTGGCTTCTTGCTACTCCCACATAATATAAGAGCTAGTTTCCATTGAGCAGAGAAAATTGACTAAGATCCATGGTTAGCTGACAGACGGATTCTGTCTCATTGCCAGAGACATGAAATTACAGGTGATACCTGATATATGATAATAAAGAGTCCCCATCCAGGAATCAGCCCTTGGCCTTTATTTTTGTGATGTCATCAGCATGCAGGTGGCTTACCTGAGATTCTGAACAAAATACTGAGCATTGTCAGGATCTCCATGGAGAACTTTTATCTTCTCATCTGTGTGATCTCCTGTTTGATGAGTTTGGACTACAGCCATTTTCAGCTCTGTCTTGGTTTACAAAAAGTTATCAGAAGGTTGTCTGTGGTCCTGTTTATCATGCTCTGTCTTTTGTCTTCAAAAAATCTGAAGCCAGTGAGACAGTTCAATTATATCATTAATGGTAATAGCAATACCCATAGAAACAAATGTATGTGTTTTATAAAAAATAAAATCAGTAAGAAATATGAGGTGTAAAGAATACTCACATAATATCAATCTGGATTTGGATTATTCACTGTGCTCAGATGACAAACTCCTGGTTTATTTTAGAGGCATGTTTCCTACAATTTGGTGACATATTAAAAATATGCCTGGGGAAGTGGTGCTTTTCCTGCAGCATCTGGGAAATAGGGCTGTTAAGATGTTGTTTATTTCCACTCAGTTCAGCTACCTCTTTTTAAAACATACAAGAAGTTCATTTAACTTGAGATCTCATAAGAAAACAATAAGCATACATACACACATACATACAAAGATTAATTAAGAAATAAACTCTACCTCCCATAATAGAGTTATGACATGAACTGTAAACAATTTGCTGAACAACTGTACTCTCTTAATATAAAATAACTGGCACTCTTGGAGCACCCACAGCACCACAGGTACTGTGTATCTAGGACCATTAGCTGGTTTAAAACTCATGAATGCTAGCAAGTGGGCTTATTACTACCAATTCATCAATAAGGAAAGGGAAGTGCAGAAGTAATGTAAGGTACTCAAGTTTGCACAACTGTAAATAGAAGATCAAAATTAAGATCAAGCTTCACTGATTTCAAAGCAGTGTTCCTAACATCAATATATTATACTGCTCATAAGTGCTATGTGGGTAGAACAAGAGTGGATTGAAGATGTTATGTTATAATCTCTCTTCACTAAGATATGAGTGAATCCCTAGTCAGAGGCATTAAAGAAATATGTGGTCACAGTCCCTTTCTTCCATTATCATCCTATAATATTATTATCCACTTTTTGTCTTCTGTACCCCACGCCAGTCCATATCCCACACTGATTGGGTCAATTTCTTTCATCAGTGCTGATTTGTAGATAGCCAAGAAGTTAGTTCGGAGAAGGCAATGGCACCCCACTCCAGTACTCTTGCCTGGAAAATCCCATGGACAGAGGAGCCCGGTAGGCTGCAGTCCATGAGGTCGCTAAGAGTTGGACAGGACTGAGTGACTTCACTTTCACTTTTCACTTTCATGCATTGGAGAAGGAAATGGCAACCCACTCCAGTGTTCTTGCCTGGAGAATCCCAGTGAAGGGGGAGCCCGGTGGGCTGCCGTCTATGGGGTCGCACAGAGTCGGACACGATTGAAGCGATTTAGCGGCAGCAAGAAGTTAGTTCTCCCTGATAATTGCTCAAAATTTATATATATTTAGAAATGTATCATTAAATCATTTATGTAGTGATAATTTCATTGTTTGTTGTTTTAGAGTTTTGTTTTATTTTGTTTTCAGGGGATATTACTTAATATGTTGGTATGAATTTTGGAACTTAAAGCATTTCATTACTCCTAAGTATGACATTTGTAAAACTGCTTACTTGTAAGTATGCTTGTGTATATGTGTGTGGGTGGATGCTTCTCTGTATGGAGGGACTTTTTTTTAATTTGCAGGATGTACTATAAACTACTTTGGCAAAACAATTTCTGGATTGAGCACTGCAGCAGAAAATGTTTACTAACCTAAAAATAATTCTTTTTGCTTCATATGATTAAACATCTTGGTTAAAACAATTTATTTTAAATATTACTAATTACGTATATACAGAGACATATCTCATCTAAACATATACATAAAATGAAAATGTGTTGAAAATTTTTTCTATATTAAATTTAATGTCTTCCTAGCTTTCCTATATTTCACATGCTAATAGTGAACACATAAGATAACTTGAACAATTTTCATTTTAAGATTACAAAATGATACATTATTTCAAATAATATTGAGAACTTGAAATGTCTTTTTGTCAATTTGTCATGCCAGCATTTGGTACAATCATGACATGGGGACCAGCATTCTGACACATTTTTTGTTTGATTTGTATAAATAGCAATGAATTTGGAAAATTCAGTAATGAGAAAAATTCAAAAGTTTTTTTCATATTTTTCTAGAAGCGAGTAAACAGAAATGTTTAGTAAGATGATAAAGACAATGAGAACAATCCACCAATCATATGAAGCAGTGTCTTAATTATAGCATTTTTTACTTCACTAGGAGCAATATGCTACTGCATTTTATTTGTAGTCTCAATGAGACCATTCATGCTTAATAAATCTGGCATAAATTAGAGATATTGAATGTAATGTGAGAATTGTAGTTTCCTATAATTATCCCATAGTGGATTTAAGGATATATACAAATAGAAGTAGAAAATTCCCAAATGAGTTTTTAGTACATCCACACACCAAATAGCTTCATTATCCTCCATCTTCAAAATCAAGCTCTTTGCTTATTGTAATGTCCTTTTAGTCTCAACTCTAACTTGAACCCATAAGAGAAGCTCTTGGAGATGTGGGAAATGAGGCATGAAATGTATGAATCCAATGGTACAGCAGTAAATAATCTGCAAGTGAACCATACCGTCTATTGTAAGGAAATCCAAATTTCTGAAAAAACCAAATAAATACTAGCATTGAACTTAGATATCTCCAAATATGTAGGGGAGGAGTTATTTCATCAAGAGAAAAAATTATGATGACATGTGGTTGTGAAAAAAGAGATGAAAAGTGTTCCTAGATGAAAGAAGTTAAAAATGGAAAATCTAAATAAAACTTTTGTACACAAGTAGGTCATCCTTGCCACAGGGATGTGATAAATATCTTTACAACTATAACCAGTGTGTTCTCATCAGAAATAGAAACTCTTCTATAGTGCCTGCTGAAATGAAGCATGATGTGTGTTGGCTAAGCATGAGATCTGATTTCCTTTCTAAGTGGAACACATTATATCACTTCCTAATGATTTTTCTTGTCAGTTTGGTAAGTCATGAAATAGTCCCCGAAATAAAAATTATTACATTTCACACTGACTACCTTGATTCTGATTTAACACAACACTAAGAAACAACTAAGCTCATAAATGAGGATTAACCACAGACAACGTCCTTTAGATCTATCATATATATCTGTTGATAAACTTTAGCATTATCTCCCAGGGTGAGATTTGCAAAACTGAAAATTTATCAGAATCTCTACTGTGTGGCTAGTGATTCATGCCCAAATTATTTCAAACATTTTAACGATTAAATTTCAAATCATTAAAATGAGTGAAAGGAATAGAAATAGATACAAGTGAATTTTACTTAATTTAGAACTTCAGCTGTTATAAATAGAGCCCCAACTCAAAAATTTAATATGTGAGTTAAAAAGTAAAACACAGATGGGATGAACTACTTTAGAAAACTCCTTAAAAACAAATATGCATACTTTTTATTAGAAAATTGAAGTCTGATTTAATACACTTTATTTTAAATTTATATTTGGTAGTAATATTGGCTNGAGTACTGGAACTAGAAAATGAACAGTGAATATTCCTAGAAAAAGATAAAAAGTATATTATGTGATCTTATTTTACCTTATTCATTTTACATTTGTATGGAATATGAAAATTATGCAAAAATCTTATTTTTACATTAAAACTATATGACTCCTCCTGCCTTTTATTAATACCACCATATATCTCTGTTCTGAAGATGATTACTAAAAATCTGTATTCTCCATAAATACATCTTAGATTATCAGAAAGTGAAAAAGTGTTAGCTGCTCAGTCAGGTTCAACTCTTTGCAACCTCATGGACTATCAGAAAGAGAATAATAATTTATCCTGGATCCTTGAAGTCCAAGTTATACTCCCCTTATTCTTCAACCTTCAACAACAATAACAACAAACATGTGTATTTGATTCCTTTCCAACTTGTAAATAATCAGAACATAGGGTGAATAACTTTACTGTTTATGTGTCTACATCTACATAACCTTAATATTCCACTTATAAATCTTTTTTCTTTGTTTTTCTGTATCACTGGAACTTCATTCAGATTCTAAATCTTTAGAACATAGGAATCATCAGACAGTACAGCTTTAGCATCATGTAACAAAACTCCCTTTGTCTAAAACATTGAACAGCTTTTGTTGTTCAGTCCCTAAGTCATTTCTGACTCTGTATCAGAAATTGATAGAGAAATTGGAAACACAAAAATTAATGAGATATAGTGCCTGTCCTTAAGATATTTACTTAATGGAACTATGTAAAAAGCTGTATATTAGCTTTCATTAAATTATACTGAATTCATAAAAATCTGAAAATCTCAGTAACTTACAATATTTCTCACATTAACTATTGACTGTTGTGGCTATAGGTTAGCTATAGTTTTGCCCAGTCTATTTTTCATTCTGGTATTGAGATTGAAGGGGAAGCCCCTGTTTAGCACATGCTATTTTTCTAACATATGAAAAGAAAAGAATGACTTCTTTGTGACATATGACGCCTCCACCTAAATTAAAGCAAGTCTCATGGCCAAGCTTTATGTCACAAAATAAGAGAATATATATTTCTCCTAAGTTTCAGAGAAATGGGTAGGGATGAGAATCCTCTTTTAGAGTGGAGAAGAAAAAGCAACAACATAATTTATACTGAATTAATTACAAAACAATGTGATGAATATGAAATGTTTGGATCACATAAATATGTTCATTTAAACATAGCATTTGGTAGTAATAAGGGCAAGAGAAGTGATACTTGAGCTTAAACTTTTAGGTTGAGCAGGAGCTTGTCAAAGTGATAAAATGGAGAAGGTATCCTAGACAGAGGGTAAGGATGTCTGTTTGCAAAGACATAAAGGACAGAAAGTCTATATTGTTTAGGAAAAGAGCTGCTTAGCACAGTTGTGGGATTAGATTCTCTGTGGTAATAGTGATCTCAGGCTAAATGTGATCTAAGGGGCTTTGTCCTTATATCTTAAGAAATAGAGTACCATTAGAGTTTGATTTTTAACAGAGGAATATCTGTACAAAAACAATTTGGGGAAAGTCAATTAATTTATACTCTAGGTTCTAAGATTCTCAGTGTGCAAAATGGGATTTGGGGACCAAACCATACATCCCATTCTTTACAGGCCTTGAGTTTTATAATTCTAAACTCTTTAAATTATGACTCAATATGATTTTCAAGGTTAAGAAAAATGTTTTAAGATTTTACTTTCAAGATTTGCATTTTTCAAATCTCAAACTTGAGGCAAAAATTTTCTCTTTTCTCACATAAGTGATCCATAATAATTATTAGAAAATGACTTACAAATCCTGATGCATAGTTAGAAATCTGAAGACAAAACAGATTTCAGAATTATTATATTTTGAATAGTACTGAGTCATTTTTTAAACAAAAGAAGTCAGAGAAAAATCCATGTAGCATAATTTTTCTCATATTACAGACCCATGTTTTTCAGTTTTTACTGTATACACAGTGAAATGTTTTATTTTTTTCTTCTAAATAGTGAGTACCTATACCATGAGATATGTGAAATATAAGTGAAAAGATTGAATTAAATAAATTACCTCAAAACTGACTAGATTATACTGAAGTAACAAACAATCCTCAAATATAAACATAAGTACGTTACAATACCCAAAACTCATTTTTATCTCATGTAAAGACCACTTTAATTCCAAGTAGCTCTCAAGAGTAGCCACATGCATGTGTTTATTCAGCATTCCAAGTAGATTTAAATTTCTGAAACCTCTTATCAACCCATTTTCTTTCACTATCACCTTAGCAGAATGAAACATGACAAGGAAAGTGGAATATCAGCAATTAAATGCTTCTTCCCACAAATGATATATGTAATTTCTATCAGCCATCATATCTATCCAAATTTCATTGTGCAAAGGAAGTCATATGGCCTCTCCTAAATTCAAGGAGATGGGGACACACTTTGTTCCTAGTATGATCAAAGATAGAGATGAATAAGTTTGATGTTGGAGAGTTATAGTAATACCTACCATCTAATATAAACTGACCAAAAAATTAACATTTGTTTACAATATACCATGGGCCAGAACTGTACTAGTACCTTTCTCATTTGTTAGCTTAGTAGATGTTCACAAGAAAAAAAAAACTTATTGATATGTTGTCTCTGTTTTGCAA
Source organism: Redunca redunca (assembly GCA_006410935.1). Lineage (NCBI taxonomy): Eukaryota > Metazoa > Chordata > Mammalia > Artiodactyla > Bovidae > Redunca > Redunca redunca. The sequence continues at coordinate 377,795 of SJYQ01001316.1, forward strand.
AAGCTGACAAATTGTATGTAACAATTACCAAACCCGTACCCAAACCTGGCCCCAAAAGATAGAAGGAATTTAACTCATGAATTTTTATTCCAAGTCCTATGTTCTTTGTACACAGTCATGTTGCCTTTGAATGTTTCCACATACTTTTAAATAAAAGATTAATAAACATTATTCTATGTCTCTTCTTAAAAAGCCAAGAAGAAATTATGTCTTGAGGTTATAATTTTATTTTCTTCTCTTGAAAACAAGAATTATAATAACATATTAACGTAGTCATCTATCACAACTGATTTACATCTATCTGATTTACATGGAATTGAGGAAATCTCCCTATTTTGCTCAAACTTTTGAGTGTTCTGAATTTTCTCTTTCAGAAGTTATAAACATCTGACTCCCTGGTTAAAAATTCACCATTTTTTTGTGTTTCATCCCTCAATGGCCATAGGAATTAAAAATGGAGCCCAGTTCAGCATAAAATGTGAATCTAGTTACATGAGCCTTTTTTTAAGCTCAATGATAAGTAAAGAGCATTCATACCCATTGAATATCTTATCTCAGTGTTTCAATGCAGTTAGGATGATGGTCTTGCAAGAGAGATTATTCAACATGGTCTATAGATTTTATTTTTAAGTTGAAAAAGTAACCTGCAATATGGCAAGGATAATGGTTTCTATATACTCTTGAAAGCAGTCAGTAGCTCTATAAAAAGGCCATGGAATTCATTGCCCCTTTCTCGCCAAAATGACTATTATAGTTTTTTGAAACTTGAATTGACAATAGATTTAGTTTGCATATATTAATATTCACCCAAATTATCTATTTTGGATATTAAATAAATAAGTATAAGACTTGTGCATATGAACAAGCTCTTCCTGAGTTGTTGAAATTCTTGAATAAGTTCCATCAATTGTACCTCCCTTTTTCTACATGAGAATATGTCTAAGAGAGGTGAATAAGGAAAGATCATGCAAAAACCTTCTCATGCAGTAAAAATATTATTTCTTTACTTTAAAATTGTGGAAGATAATTTATATCAAATAAAAAGTTAATAAATTGTTTCTGATTGTTTCAAAAACATTGGTCTTCTAGATATGCTATCACCAAAGACACTAAGAAACAAAAAACATTCTTGTCAAGCATTATTATTAACATTAATCATGAGATAGGTCAAAACAGAAAAAGAATTTTTAGGGTGGTAAATATAAGATTTTAGTAAATTTTCAAATGGATCAGGTTTGGAGACTGTTGGCAATTCACAGCTGATACATGGAATTCAAGCTTTATATTTGATGCCATGTGTAGAATGTATTATAGTCTATATCCTCAATGAAATTGGAGGATGAAGCTTCTTTGCAGACTGCTAACCACAGAATTAATCAATTAAAACAACACACAGAGAAAAAAAAACATTAATTCATGAAATTTTCATATAAAACACTATTTAAGGGACATTTATGTATACTAAGAAAATCGTTAATCATTTTCCTTGAATTGTTGGGTTGTATGTCCTGCTTTCACTTATTGTGTATTAAGTAGTTACCAGGTATGATTTCTAATCTTCCCAAAAACTTTGGAAATTAACTGTTACTATCGTCAGTTATAGATATTATTCAACTAAGGCTCAGAAATGTAAATTGCCATGCATATGGTTTGGGTAGAGCAGAGTTTCAAACCTGCTTCTAAGTGATTCTAATGACCAAGTGTTTTCTGAAGCATCAGTCTGTTAAATAGCTAAGTCGTGTGGGCCAGTGACTTTGGCTATACTTTACAGCCTCCTATTCTTAGTTCCATTTTTCTCTCTACAAGTCTCTTGCACCTCTCTTCATTTACCTATTGTCATTGACTCTGACCTAATTTAGGCCCTCTTTATATTTTGCTTCAACTTCTTTAATTTATTCAGTTATGAACATACATTAAGTGTTTTAACAATTTACCCTATGTCATGTACTGAGAGTGAAAAGATAATAAAGTGTTTTTCATAAATGGTCCAAAATTCTTTGATACTCTTCTCATTAAGAAGTAGGGTCTATGTCACTTCTTCTTAAATTTAGACTCTGTAACTACTTCATCCATAGAGTATAAAGTGACTCTGTGCCTGTCCTAAGCTGGAGCTTAAGAAACTGGGAGCATCCACTTCTTGTCTGATGTGAGAAAGCTGCAGCCCCATAGAGAATCCATGACAGTTCTAGCCAAAATCCTATATCAACAGCAGCAGTCCCACAGACGTGTAACCTAGAAAGCCTTTGAAATGACTCCCATCGCTGGCTCTAGTCAAGAACCATCCTGCTGGCCATGGTCAACCTCCAGAACACTTAAAGATAGTAACAGATTAATAGCTGCTGTTTTAAGCCACTAAAAGTTAGGGTGACCTGTATGCAGCCATAAATAACTGAAACTGAGGACTAAACACCAATGCCTTCAGTTCAGTTCAGTCACTTAGTTGTGTCCGACCCTTTGTGACCCCTTGGACTGCAGCACACCAGGCTTCCCTGTCTATCACCAACTCCTCTAGCAGAAAAGGAAGACATGGAAATAAAAGAAGTGAAATGGCAAGTTTTCATACATCAAAATGACCCCAGGAGAGAAACTATCATTTGTCCACAATAAATACATGGATTAGTTGATGGATGGACATTTGAGGTAGGCATGTTTTGATCACATTATTGGGAAGGGGGTGCTATTTTATTGGTCCTTTTTCATTTTAGTTGGGAGGGGGTCCTTCTCAGGTCCCATCCACTGCTACTAACATTGTTTTTAATACCACTTACACTCTCCTAAGTTATTTCTGTCTTATCCATTTGGTTGTCAAAGAAATTCTTAGAAGAGACCTTAATGTATCTGTTTTCTCTAAGCATTTTAATTCTCTTAGACTAGCGATGTGATGGACAGAAGGAGGAGTTGGGGAATTCTAGGAATGAGACCAGGTGCCACTGCAGAGAGGCCAGTGTGCCAGTGGAATTTCTCCAGATGGAGTTCTATCTGAGAGTGGGGATACGCCACATTCTTTCAGCTTGTTTTCAAAGTATCCCAATATTGATATCAAATAAATTTGAGGAAGTATGTATCATATAAAACTGTCTAATATGATATTGCTATCTTCAGAAAAAGATTTGTGCTAATAAAAAACATAGAATAAAACACTTAAATCAGAAGTTCAACATTTTCTTTTGTTCTCATTTCTCTGTCCCATCCGGATTGCTTTGCTGATTCAAAAATTAAAAATCACAGCATATATCAGATTAGCAACTAACTTTCCTGGCATGTCAAACAGCAGAAGTTTTGCTCTTCTAGCGAGCTCCGGGTTATTCTTGTAAAATATGAAAAAATGCACAAAATAGATTATATAATAAATGTTTAATCACATTTCAAGTTAAATGTAGATCTTGAAAACAAACAAATTGGTAATTGTAGGTTATCTCACATTCTAGCTGAAAGCATCTAGACACATATTGTATTCACATATTCATAAAAAAGTCACATAATCTGAAAAGATGAAACTATCTAAAAATTCAAAGTAATAGTTTGTGTAATTATGTTGAATCAGAGAGGTCCTGTTACTTTGTTCATGGCTGAGGAGGAGACCTTATGTAATACTGAAATGAAACATTATTACCATCTCACTTACCCGTTCTTGGAATTGGTTTAGTGATTACTTCAACATCGACATCAGTGAAAAACATTTGACATCTGGCCTAGAAAATCAGACAGTAGACCACAGAGACTTTGATTAAAAAACTTCATGTAATTTTCTCCAATCAGCAACTTGGCCTGTTCTTTTATCAGAGTGAAGGTTGCTCTCATCACCTGCAAATTTATCCTAAACCTTTAAACAAACAAGCATGAAACTTTTACATGAAAATCCCCTCCTGAAGGAATACTTACAGAGGAACTTGATGATTAGCTGTACTAATGATTTGATTTCTTCAATGTGCAACAAGCCTGGAATTCTTTGTATATATATTTTTTATTCCAGTCGTGTGTATGCACATATTAACATGTGTGTGTGGTTAATCTTCATCTCATAAAGAATTTTGGGGAAAACTTTACACAAAGTCCTATTGCTTGCTGGGGGGGAAAAAAAATGACAGCTTCTTTCCCATCATCTGTGTGCCAGGAACCATTCTGAAGTCAGAAATCGTACAAGCCGCTAGGGTTTCTGTATGTTTAACCTCCTATAGAGCAGAGCCATTCCCATTACTGAGAAGAATGAACTCTTAGCAACACAACAATAAGAGATCCTGAAATGAACTGCATTGCAGTATCGCCATGAATTAAAGTCTCCATCAGAGGCAGTGGCTCTTGGCATCAGGGAGCAAGGGCTTCGATGAAGTCGAGCAAGGAACTCTGCAGTAATGAGCCATCCTGCTGCCTTTTCTCTTTGAAGACAATTTATATGATGAAACTTGATAATTAACTTATGTCCAGCAAACTAAATCCAATATATCTGTTTTCAGGTCAGAGGCAGTAGCTATAGTCTCCCGGGATGTGCTATCCCATCTACCAGTCCCTTGACAAGGAGGCCGTCCTTGCTAATGCAGTGTCACAGTAAATTTGCTTATCTCTTAAGAACAAGGAGGTGTGCTGTAAAATATGTATGTACTATCAAAACATTCATAATAAAATCCTAATAAAATTAGAAAGTTGAAATAAAAAGAAATCATGGTCTTCAATTGTATGTCCTGAAATTACCTTCAATAATGGCTGATATGTTATAGATGTGGTGGCTGTTGTGTATGTATATATATATATATGTATATACCCACTTTAGCCCATGAGCATGATTGGTTTCCCAGGTTCAGTTTAGAATGAAAGAAGACAGTATGATGAAGTAAAAACTAACTTCTCCCAATTCTACAACTTTATCTTTCATGGTTTACAAATTGTCATTACACTGCTATACCCTGGAGAATATGAAATCTACTCAATGATTAGAGACACAGCCCCCCAAAAGCATTTTCTTCTTAATACTACCTGAAATAGCAATGTGAAAAAAAAAACATAGAAGGTGAAAAAAGGAAACACTTGGATCATTTTTCAAAATGTCAATGTTTTATTTAAACCTGCCTGGGGCTGATCTTTGCACTCAATCCATGTACACGGCATGGTATTGGAATTACAACTCTCGGATGGAAAGAAATAAGCAGTACAAGGCAGATTTTGCATCACAAGTTGTGACTGTTTCTTGATACATGCTTACAACAATCATTTATTGGTCCATTGGCCTACGTTCTCATGAAATCAGATTGCATTTTTGGAAATCAGGCAGAGAAATAAAATCTGCTCTCAGAGATGAATATCTATTGGGAAACACTTTCATTATGTGACAACTATAAGCGGTATTCTGCTGGAAAAAAGTGATTTGTTCCATGGGAAAATGCATCTAGAGGAAATTGATATTTAGTTACTCATATCAGACATGCTTATAAAAAAGAGAGATTCTAGGTTTTTATCTTTTAAAAACATTATAGTATTAATCTTTCTAGATGCATTTATTTGTAAAATGATAGACTATAGGAAGCATAAAACTATGCCTCACAATTTCTGCCTTTTAAATATAAAATCCATTGCCAGTAAGTGATTTTAACCCCTTTTTTTAAAATTTCACCTTAACCCATTTATACCTTCCCGTGTGCTCAGTCACTCAGTTGTGTTTGACTCTTAGTGACCCCATGGACTGTAGCCGCCAGGCTCCTCTATCCATGGGATGTTCAAGGCAAGAATACTGCAGTGGGTTGCCATTTCCTTCTCCAGGGGATCTTCCTGACCCAGGGATTGAACTCCTGCATTGGCAAGAAGATTCTTCACCACTGCCACCTGGAAAGCCCATGCCTTAGCAGTGGACATATTTCTACCTGAGACAGCATAATGTTATGTAATTTTCAGAAAATTATTTTCTTATGAAAGCTATCAGAATAATAAAATGAATAGGGTTGGACTTGTATAGAATGTTGGAAGATGACCTAAACCATTTTCTCAAGGGAGATTTAATATTAGGACAGCTGAAAGTTATACAGTGTCTTCATTATAAATCCCATTCATGAGATTTTTGTAAATTGTCAGCTGAAATACAATTGTCTTTGATGACAGTTTCCAAAGTGAGAGATGATCTTATTATCTTTGCTCGTCTCTTTTTTTTTTTTTTTGCTTTTGTTCAATCACTAAGTTATGTTCGACTCTTTGCAACCCCATGGACTGCAACACCAGGCTCTTCTACTATTTCTATCTTCTGTTATCTCCTGGAGTTTGCTCACATTCATGTCCACTGAATCAGTGATGCTCTCTGACCATTTCAACCTCTTCTGCCCACCTGTCTTTTTGCCTTCAATCTTTCCCAGCATCAGGGTCTTTTCTAATGAATCGGCTGTTCATATCAAAGTATTGGAGCTTCAGCATCAGTCCTTCCAATGAATATTCAGGATTGATTTCCCTTAAGATTTACTTTGCCAGTCTCTTTGCCTTTAAATGATGTGGTTTATCAAATCATATATTTAATAGTTATGAGTCCTCAGGCCTACACAAAGCTTTATATTTTACATTGTGCTTTGAAATTATCTATGTGACCAAATGCATTGCTTATGAAATCTCCTGATGTGCAAAGATAATAAATCATATTTCTTATTATTTTAAATTTTTCAAATAAAAATATAGCTACCTTTATCAACAGTAGCTGGATTTATAAAACAATTTCTGTCTAGGATATAAAGCTCCATGAGGGCAAAGATCTTTGTTTTGCTCTCAAGTGTATGCTTAGCACCTAGAATAGTGTCTGGCATATATTAGGTACGCGAAAAAATATTCTCAATGAATGAATGAATTATGATAAAGACAACCAGCACTCCCTAAAAAGCAGGCCCTTGAAATGATAATGACTTGCCAATTTAAGGTGACCGGAATAGTGATTGTGGAGGCCAGTCCTTAATTTGACCTAGGATCCCTTGGGGACAGGCTGGCTCATGACAGTCAGTTGTCTGCTTTATTTATATATCCTGAGATATATATATAGCCAAAATTTTTTGGAAAGGTTTGCAACATGTTAAATAGTCAAATATACTAAATTTTGTGGTAAAGAAAATTGGAGGAAATGAGAATTCAGAGAAACGTAAGTTGTTTGGAGCTTGGAGAACTCATCTAGTTAACAAGGCTTCATTTTTGTTCAGTATCTTCCAGGGGCCAGACTCTGCATGCAGTGAACACATGGGTAGTGACTCACATGTGTGAGTGTGTTGGTCACTCAGTCGTGTCCGACTCTTTGTGACCCCTTGGACTGGAGCCCACCAGGCTCCTCTATCCATGGAATTCTCCAGGCAAGATTACTGGAGTGGGTTGCCATTCCCTTCTCCAAGTGACTCACATGCAAGGCTACAATTGCAATCCTGCCCCTACTGTAGTCGTGAAATGATAACGGTTACAACAAACTCTTAGGGAATCAGAAGAGGCCTTGCAGAGAAGGTGACATCTGATGGGGAAGTCTAGTGGACTATAAAGAGGAATAGGCCAAAATGGGCAGTGAAAGTCACTCAGTCATGTCCACCTCTTTGCAACCCCATGGACTACACAGTTCATGGAATTCTCCAGGCCAGAATACTGGAGTGGGTAGCTGTTTCCTTTTCCAGGGATCTTCCCAACTAAGGGATGGAACCCAGGTCTCCTGCATTGCAGATGGATTCTTTACCAGCTGAGCCACCAGGGAAGCCCCAAATGAGCAGGGTACTTGGAATAACAACATTCCTTGAAACCAAAAAACAGTAAGCTTTCAAAGAATTAGCATTGGGATCTTGAAAGACTGATGTCCCAGTAGAAGAAATTGTGCATTAATTAGGATGTTTATTTCTGTTAACAAGGAACCCCCAAATTCAATGGCTTGAACAAGATAAACGTTTATTATTTCATGTAGCAACCTGAGTTTAAAGAGTTGAGGGCTTATACAGTTATCTCATTGTGCAGATCCAGGTCCTTTCTATCTGAGCAACACTCAGCCATACCCAGCACATGGCTTTCATCTCATGCTTTAAAATAGCTGCTTCAGTTCCTGCCATTACCTGTGTATTCCATTTAATAGAAAGGAAAAAGGGAAAGTAGAAAGCATAATTCCTCTATAGTATACATCGATGCTCTTTATTCATCCTCACTGTTATTCATGCCAAGTGAAAATACTTCTGCTTCCTTCAGTTCAGTTTCATATTTTCCCTTCTGCTGCTGCTGCTGCTAAGTCGCTTCAGTCGTTTCCGACTCTGTGCAACCCCATAGACGGCAGCCTACCAGGCTCCCCCATCCCTGTGATTTTCCAGCAAGAACATCCCTTCAGCACCAGCAAAAAGGCCTGGGAAATTAGCTGCTATTGCTTCCCTGGTGGCTCAGATGGGAAAGAATTTGCCTGCCGGTGCAGGAGACACAAGTTTGACCTCTGAATGGGGAAGATACCTTGAGAAGGAAATGGCAACCCACTCCAGTCTTGCCTAGAGAATCCCATGAACGGAGGAGCCTGGAGGGCTACAGTCCATGGGGTCACAAAGAGTCAGACACAACTCACGACTAAGCGTGCACACACACATGGATTCAGAAAACAGGGAACCGGAACTCTTGAATCACTTTCAGATTTTCATAGACATCATTCTTCTTTTGCATCACATTCTCCTTTTGCATCACATTCTCCAGAGGGGTGAGGTGAGAACTGTGTATAAGGAGAAAATCTGTGGCTGAAAGGTGCTACCTCAATGAGGATTACTGTTATTTATGGATCGAGGTCTTAAGTTGTAGCTCATTACTTCCAACCTGCTGCAGCTTCATGATAGCTAAGAAAGTGACTCCAGATGGGCTCCCATCATCTCCCCTGCCCCTTTAAGCCACACACAGGAAACCATGACTACAGAACAAGCAAGCTGACAGCCTCCTGCGGCACACTCCTGCTCTCATGCTTTAGCTGACTGACAACATCACGTTAACAATAGGCATCTTGATGCTGCCAGTATAGCTCAGCTAAGAAGATCTCTCTTCTTGCCTGTCTGGCATCCTATCAAGAAAATCACCAGCTAATTATGATTCCAGGGTCTTCATTACCAGGTGATGTGTGAAATAGGGGACACAACATGACTTATGCACACTGGGTTGAACTTTTCAGTTGGGGAAGTTCAAACCAGAATTGATGTGTTTTCTGTCTGGAATGTATGTGGGTGTGGGGTAGAAGTCAAAGATGGAAAAGACCTGGGGAATATTCTAATGACATCAACACCTTTATTCTTTCAGGTATCACTTTCACGTGTTCTGAAGGAAGAGGGAGTTTTGCCACAATGAGTCAAACTTAAGGGAACTGTTGCTAAGGCTAGGCACATTGCACAACAATTCCTTGCTACCTTAGTTGTTTTCTTTCTTCTTAATGACAAAGTCATCCCAAAGAAGAAATTAAATGGAAATTTCTCCAGCTTTCAAACTAAGTTGAAAATCACATTAATATCTTTTCTATAAAACAAAAGATGAGCCATTTTGTCTCATATGTTTTTTTCCTCCTCTCCCCAAATCAGGCAGAAATGTTAAAAAGTAGATAAGTTATACATCAGAAAGAAATAATTTCTTAACTTTAACATTACTTAAGAAGTATTTACACATAACTGTAGAGTGTTAACATCTTTAGTAGAAGTCAGCTTATGTTCTGGTTAAGAATAAAAGAATTACATAAATTAGCGATAGGAAAATTATAAATTGATTTCAAATATTAATTTAGTAGTTTTGGTTGTCTTAGGGGCTTCCCTGGTGGCTCAGACAGTAAGGAATCTGCCTGCAATGCTGGAAACCTGAGTTCAATTCCTGGGCCAGGAAGATCCCATTGAACATGGAATGGCAACCCACTCCAATGTTCTAGACTGGCGAATTCCATGGACAGAGGAGCCTAGTGGGCTACACTCCATGGACTCTCAAAGAGTTGGACACAACTGAGTGATCAGCATAATACACACTGTCTTAGGGAGCCCGTCTCTATAGTTCAATGCTTGTCATTTACATCATGTATTTGGTTTTCTCTTTTTTCCAAGCTCTCACTGTCTGTCCTAGAATAATATATAGGGAACCCTAAAACAGACAGTAATCCCATAATTATGTCTCTTCAAATTTCAGAGGACCATGGATTCAGGAGAGTCGGGGAGGCTCTAGAAAGTGGCAGCCAATGAGAACTCAACACTTGGAAACATGTGAGGGACCTGGCTATAGTCCCGACTATGCTGCTGCTTGAGAGTCCCTTGGACTGCAAGGAGATCCAACCAGTCCATCCTAAAGGAGATCAGTCCTGGGTGTTCTTTGGAAGGACTGATGTTGAAGCTGAAACTCCAGTACTTTGGCCACCTCATGCAAAGAGCTGACTCATTGGAAAAGACCCTGATGCTGGGAAATATTGAGGGCAGGAGAAGAAGGGGACAACAGAGGATGAGATGGTTGGATGGCATCACCAACTCAATGGACATGTGTTTGGGTGGACTGTGGGAGTTGGTGATGGACAGGGAGGGCTGGCATGCTGTGGTTCACGGAGTTGCAGAGTCAGACATGACTGAGCGACTGAACTGAACTGAACTGAACTGAATGCTGCTGCTGCTGCTAAGTTGCTTCAGTCATGTCTGACTGTGTGACCCCATGGATGGCAGCCCACCAGGCTCCTTTGTCCCTGGAGTTCTCCAGGCAAGAAAACTGGAATGGGTTGCCATTTCCTTCTCCTGTCCAGACTACAGTAAGTGTGTTATTCTCCTTGCTATCAGCAGAGAAAGTGTCATCAAAGGACACCCAATTTTTCAAATATCAGGTCCTTGTGCAGAAACCAAATTGAGCATAGAAATAGATGAGAGAGAACTATGTACATAAATTGAAGGTACTGTTAGAGCCAGCTGGTGGATCTGGTGACCAAGTATGCATGGTTGCCAACATTTTTGCTTTTTCCTACCTTTGAGCCTGAACAGGGTCAGAATCTGAGTCATGAAAATTAACTGGTCACAGCACAGGGACCAGAAAGGTGCTTTATTAGAGGAGGTGGCCACAAGCACACCTCTCATTTCCACTTGCATCCTTGATGCTTTCTATTCCCAGGGCATGCCAGTCTTTGCTTCTGTAGTGGCCATCTGAAGTTGGAACTTGAAATTAATATATCACAAGGAGGAGGAGCTGCTTACCAAAGATTCTTAACAAGGGTAAGGTATATGTCCTGAAACCTTGAATTGCCAAATTCGTAACACCACTGTGACCTAAGGGTTGTATAAGAATCACTTTCATAAAGCACCAGGTTTTATCTTTATGAGATTTGCAGGTTGACAATGCTGAACAAACTACTTATATGTGTGGACACAGGGACTTTGGATAGTTTATGAAACTCAGTTGTTACCTAAGTTAATTTATGTAATACACCTTGAAGTGGAAAACACATCAAGCCTTCAAATGTTGGAGAAATCTGTTTTCTCCTTGCCCTCCTTGAATTACTTTGACCAACCAAATACAAGTGTGCGAGGAATGCAAAGAAACTGAACTGAGGGTGTCAGCCTCTTCTATTACCAAAAGTTCCCTGCTGCTGCTGCTGCTGCGAAGTTGCTTCAGTCGTGTCTAACTCTGTGCAACCTCATAGCCGGCAGCCCACCAGGCTCCCCCGTCCCTGGGATTCTCCAGGCAAGAATACTGGAGTGGGTTGCCATTTCCTTCTCCAATGCGTGAAAGTGGAGTCGCTTAGTCATGTCTGACTCTTTGCGACCTCATGGACTGCAGCCTACCAGGCTCCTCCACCCATGGGATTCTCCAGACAAGAATATTGGAGTTGGGTGCCATTGCTTTCTCTGGGTCCACCTTCTACCTGTCATCATTGGCATGCAAAAATATTTTGGTTAATAGTTTAACTAATCATGGTAACGAGATATTGCCTTGCTAAAATACGGGGCACAGAAATAATTAGGAAAAAGTCTATAAAGGTAGGCAGTGGAAAAGGACAATAGAAAATAATCACAACTTTTTGCAGAAAATAAGGAACAGAGTATATTTTTATGGTATCATAATATGAAGAATATTATCCATATACTTTGAGTGTGATTAGAAATGATATAAATACATATGATTTAATAGCTAGAAGTACAATTTGATAATGTGAAGTTTTGTTCTTTATGCTCATTTCTCCTACAATGCTGGTGGGAAAACAAATGGTATAGTGCTTTAGAAAAATTTCTTATAAAATTAAACAGTTATAGGTATTTATGAGCTAATAGTGCCACTTATGGGTATTTACCCCTGAAAATGGAAACATATGTCCACACAAAGACATCTACATTAATATTCATAAAAGTTTTTTCACAAAATCCCAAACTTTCCAGAATAATCCAGAAGTCCATCGATGGATGAAGGAATAAAAGTACTATGCTACATCCATAGAATCGAATACTACTAAACAATAGAAGGAGAAGGCAATGGCACCCCACTCCAATACTCTTGCCTGGAAAATCCCATGGATGGAGCAACCTGGTGGGCTGCTGTCTATGGGGTCGCACAGAGTTGGACAAAACTGAAGTGACTTAGCAACAGCATCAGTAGCAGCAAGCAATAGAAAGCAACAAATTAGTAACACAGGCAACAACATGGATGAATAGCAAAATTATTTTGCTAAGCGAAAGAAGTCAAACAAGAAAGGTTTTATACCATATGATTATTTATATGACAGTCTCAAACAGTAGCTTTATCTATAGATTTTAGTGCCACAGAGCTTCTGGTATCAATTCCTTTGAAAAGAAGTATCGAAAGTAAAGCTTATTGTAAATCTGAATATTTATTAAGGTCAAAATATGTGGTAAACTGCATTCCAAATACTTTTTAAACTAATTTCATTCATTTATGTACTTATGTTCGGCTCTGCTGGGTCACGGCTGCTGCGTGGGCTTTTTCCCAGTGGAGAGGGAAGGCTGTGCTCCAGTGGCGCTGCGGTAGCTTCTCACTGCGGTGGCCTCTTGCCGCAGAGCACAGACTCTGGGTCATGTGGGCCTCAGCAGTCGTGCACGTGGGCTCCCAGGCTCTAGAGCCCAGTTTCGGTATTTGCAGCGCACAGGCTTAGTTGCTCCGCAGCATATGGGATCTTACAGGATCAGGGATTGAATCTGTGTCTCCCACATTACAGGCGGATTCTTGACTGCTGAGCCACCAGAGAAGCCCTCCAAATGCTTTTAAATCCTGAAAACAGCTTATTAGAAATGGAAGTGATCTTAAAAATCAGCTTGTCCAGTGCTCATATTTTAAAATTCTAGAACTAACTCTATGTAAATATCTACAGATTTACTTACAGCCCTGTATTTGCAAATATTCTTAAGTTATAGATTTCAATAGAATAGATGCTCAGTTTTTATTCAGGAAGGAGTACAAGACAGCTTTTGAAGAGGTTTTTCCGTAGGTTTGATTTTTGAAGATGATCCCAATTTCAGTTGTAGCTACAAACTTTGACTTGGAAATACAGATTGTGTGTGATGCAAATAATGAAAAACCTAAAAGATTTGGTGGAAAAAATTAACTCTTGACATCATACTGGTGGGATGGTAGTTCTCTGTCTGGTGCCCATATCAGCATATACTAAGTACTCAGTAAATTGTTGCTAAGTAACTGAATGAAACAAAAGGCTATTGCTTGACAATCTTATAGAAGAGATGTTCACACAAGAAATAATTATGCTAGTGGTAAGTTGCTTCGATTCAGTAACATTTGTTTCACTTCTGACTTTAGCTCTAATTATCTGTATCACCTGAGACAGCATTTGCATTTATACCTCATTGGCTTCACCTGTAAAATTGTGATGATGCCTAAACTCACTAAAATAGATTAGGTAATAAACAGATATGATTTAGTTAGAAGCACTTTGATAACATTTTTTATTTTTATAAAGCCATGTGACCTATTCAAGGTTTATAATAGAAAGTCATTCACTAAGATTCCTTCTAACCCCATAAATCTATTTTAGAAGTGGATATAAAATCTTGAGTAGCCATGCTTATGAAGAGTTTGATATTATTGAGAAAATACACAACTATTGATACAAATACATCAAAACTACTAAACAAGTGTGTATACATGAGTACATATGCACTATTTTTATATTTTAGATTTGCAACTAACACACTACTAGGTGATTCTGAAGATGAGTTTGTATTTAATAAACATTATTTTATGGCTGGAGATTCACAGAATTAAGCAGAGAAGGAAATCAACCTAACACTTATCATTGAGTTATTTTTGGATGGGATTAATTCTTGGATGGGATTCTAGTGGCTAAGATAAAGAGCAGCTTGTTTCTGAGCTACACACTATCAAAGAAATAATTTACTTTGTGTTTAAACTAAATTATATATAACTCTTGGGAAATCTCCACCTATTTTTATATATTCTCACATTACTTGTCTGTTTCCTCTCCCTCCTTCAGATCTTAGTATAGTGAAATATAGAAATACCTAAATGGTCCACATAACATTCTTTCCCCTAAACAGATCAGGAGAATGAGAGTGACATTACCGAATATCTGTGTGTGTGTGTGTTTTTTTTTTCCCAGCCACTGGCCTAAGCATTCCACATGCATCCTTTATTTAATCTCACTACAACTTCATGAAGTGGGTATTACCGTCATTTTACAGCTGAGCAAACTGAGGTTTCGAGAGGTTAATAACTTTTTCAAGGTCACACAGCTGTTAAGGGGCAGAGCCAGGTCTAAAATACAGGCAAATCCAAATCCATCCTTGGAGCTTTACATAATACGCCAGTGGTTCCCCAAGTGTGGTCCTAAGACCAGCAGCAGCAGCATCTTCTGGAAACCTGTTACAGATTATTGGGCTCCATGATGGAAATACTGAGTCAGAAATTTGGATGGGAGGGAGTAGGTAGGAGCCAAAGTTCTGTGTTTCCACAAACATTTTGGATCATTTTGATGCTAAAGTTCGAGAAACACTTAATTACACTATAAGTCCTCCATGAAAGCAACATGTTTGGCATTCATAAACAATTCATATACAAAAGGCTCCATAACAATTTAACTGGAGGACCCCTTCACTAAAGAAGCTCGGTAAACAGTATCAACAGCACACATCCTTGCAAGAATGGAAGCGAGAAGCTGTTTGGGAATCCAGCTGAAGGTCAGTGTCTGTAGCACATCATTTTATTCACTGATTTCATGGGATTCAAACCACTTTCCCAAGAGGAAACAAATTAGTCATTGTTTGTTTCCCAGTATCCAGAGCTAAAGCATACGTCATTACCTGATAGATCTGGTCCCAGCCAGTCAGTGTGTCAAGGATGAAAACAGTAACAGCCAGTAAAGATGGGGCAGAAAGTAGATTCACAACGGACTGGGTTGCTCAGATCCTCAGGATTTTGATAATTTCACATGATAAGGGATGGAGGTGGTGGGGAGCTGGAAGGCTTTAACTGTTAGAAAAGGAGGCAAGATGAAGTAGGAGCTACCTCCTTCCATGCAAAATTAAAATCCCAGCTTCCTTGTTAGGCACATGTGCTTCTGCACTGCCCAGCCCCCTGCTCCTGGATACCAGAGTCTAGTCAATATGCTGTAAATAACCTATATTAATCTAGGGAATTTCATGCTACTGAAGTGGGTTTGGCTCAGCCAGTGTAGTGTTACACATTTCAGAAAATGAGAGAGAGAGAAAAAAAAAATGAACACAGTTTTGGTGAAAACATGCTTCTTAATTCATATTAACTGTCTATTAGGATTGTGCTTACTGATGTGAAAGGTTTGGAAAAACTATGTGAGATATCACATTAAAACAGGAAACAGATGGTGCTTAACTGGGTATGCAGGTGAGGAAGCAGGAGTTTCCTCATTTGGCTGTGGGATGCTTGACAAGAACAGCAGCGACCTGTTTGTTCTTTAGTCCGAGTCCGAGGAAAATATGAGTATGTTTGTGAATTATGGTTCATCATGTTTAAGATGTACTAATTTACTTACATAGAATCTAACATGATAACAAGAATATAATCTGACCATGAATTCAGTGAATTGTGGTTTATTCTTGCTATTACAATTATTTCTGAATATCAAAACAGTTTCTTCTGATGTTAATATAGAGGATTCTGGATTTTAGAGCCCAAAAGACTCAGTGCAGATTTAACCATTTGCAAGTCAGGTTAATGCTGGAATAAACTAAAATAATTTATAGAATGTACTAAAGCTGAATTGCAAGGAAATTTATGATAGGTAGTCACACAATAATAAAAAACCAAAGATTAATTAACATAAAAATTCTAGCTGTCATATTTCTCTAAGTAGAAATAATTGTAATTTTATTTCACTGATTGAACCTTCAACTAGGTTCTGGGTAAAGTCAATATGAAAATGAAAGACTGTGAAAGGCACCTTTAGGCCAGAAGGAAAACAGGACATGATCTCGCCAGCTTCAGAGTTAAAACCACTGAATTACATGCTAGATACATACACACACATACACACAAGTAATGTGTGCTAAGTCACTCCCGTCATGTGCAACCCTAAGGACTGCAACCCACTAGGTTCCTCTGTCCATGAGATTCTCCAGGCAAGAGTACTGGAATGGGTTGCCATGCCACACACACACACACACATACACACACACATACACACACAGGCATACACACATAGATATCACTAATGATATTCATTATTGCTTCCAAAGGATGGGGAATTTGAATGAAAAACGAATGAGAGTTTAAAAAGATCTGTCTAAACTATTTTTGGAAATTGTGAAATAACTAATGTATTGAGTTTCATTTAAAATGACTCAACATTTTTGTTCATTTCACTAGTTGTGAAAATATTAAAACATTAGAAGCAAAAATAATTCTTTTATATAAACTGTAACAAGAATCTAAATTATTTGATTTAAATTTTTATCACAATTATGTGTGGCATTTTTCCACTCACAAATATTGAGAAATCACGCTATAATGGAAAGTTTGAGTCATTAAAGGGATAATAATCTTAGCTTTTCAAGTGTAAGACTTTCAGGTTCCAAGCAAATATCTAGATTACTGAAGGGACTATATTTGCTTTCTACTTCGTCCTCGTATCTCTCAAACCCAGTGCCTGCTGCTCCTTAGTTCCTCAGTAAATGTTGGTTGGACCAGATGGAGTAGCTTCCTCATAACATTGGTCCGGCCCACTGTATTTGGGATTGTAATGTTTCTGAATTTTTTAGTCTTATAGGCATTCATCAGAGGCTCATAAAGATATTTCAGGGACCTCGTGCTCTCCTTTCCACTCCTCTAATGATGCTAAATCATACTACTTTTCTAGTGCATGGCCATCAGAAGATGTAAACGCATCTTCTGTATTGAGGCTGACTTGGGACTGATTTGTGTTTAAGCTTACTGTAGAAGTAACAATTGGAGGGAACCCACAAAATGATCCAAAAGTTCATAAATGTAAAGATGAGGCAATTCTTTGCTTCTTTTCTATCAGGTAATAGCATAGTAATCACTGGTTGAGCCATCATGTGCTTTTTGGTTAACTGTCACATTTTTGGTATAAATTCCTAGCAGTTGCTCTATAAAATGATTAACTTTGAAGAAATTTAGTCAAACCTCAGTATTTAAAATGACTTTTTCCCTTGTGTAGTTAACTGAAATGAATACTCCTCTCTCCCATCCTCTAACTCCTACCCATCAAAAGCCTCAAAAATCAAGAGACTTGGATTCCAGTCCTGGATCTTGAGATCTTGGGCATCTTATATCCCTGGACTTTTGCATATTTTCATCTGTGAAACAGTCCTAACAAAATCTATATCGTAGGGTAATTATGAGGTTTAAATAGAATGAGAAATACTATATAAGAATAGTTAGATACCTAAAATCTTACATAAATGCAAGGGAACACTTTGATGATAATGTGTTAAAACTTGAACATTCAGAACATCAATGAATGAAAGTTTGGGGTTCCATTAATTTTCTAGCTAACAGAAGATGGGAAAACTATTTTTCAAACATTATTTTTTAAATATATTTCTGAAATATATCAATTTGCTTTCTTGTTATACTACAAAATATTAAATCTTAAGATTAAATGTGATAAGCAACCTGTTGGGAGAAGGCAATGGCAACCCATTCCAGTACTCTTGCCTGGAAAATCCCATGGACGGAGGATCCTCGTAGGCTGCAGTCCATGAGGTCGCACAGAGTCGGACACGACTGAAGCAACTTAGCAGCAGCAGCAACCTGTTGAACAGTATTGTAACTGTAATACTGTTGTAGTTCATTCTATAGAAACTGAATCTACACTGACCTAGGATTCTTAAGAATTTTACTTGTGTTTTGTACTTAATGCCTAAAATCAGCCAGCTTTTTAGAACTTATTTCTTTTTCAATAAAAGTATAATGTAATGAAAAAATTGTTAATCGTTACTATATCTTTGGTAAACACAAGTGTTTTATTTTTAATGAAATTTGTAAATATATTTGATTTATTGTCAAAGTTTTAGAAAATATCAAGACATTTGGGGCCATTTTGAATTTAAAGTTCAAAAACATTGGAAGAGTGAACGTCTACATATCATTCCTGTGCAAGAATTTACCAAATTCATAGGCTAATTGGATTCAGCAATTCAAGTAACATTTTCCAAAGGCAAATAATGGGTTCTACTAAGAAAACTAAAATGAATGGACTTTTGTCTGAGTTTGAGGGGGCCACAGTCTTTGTGATATTCAGCTCTTAGAAGCAGCTTGTCCATTTGAGGTGACATAATTTAAATGTGGGATATACATTCCTAGAATATAAGTAGATATGTTAAATTGTATTTTACTGTATTGAAAAGGAGCTGAGTGGCATTTTGTTTTTATATTTAAAACATTCACAGTATGTTGACAAGAGCATGTGTTTTTAATTATGCCTATAGATAGAACAAGACAGTCTATTTTATCATTAACTTTCTAAGGTGTTTATTTATTTTAAATGGAGCTTTCTTTTTAAAAACTTTTTTTCTTGTGTCTAGATATATGATAGTTAGCTAGCTAGCTAGATTTGTATACAAATATTTAGAGCACTTTTTTGGTACAATAATTGTGCATGTCTGTTTCCTCTCTAAGAATATGAGAAGTTTAAGGTCAGAGACCATAGTCAATTTGCTTGTATGTCTAGGGAGATATTCAAAATTGTTAACAAGACTTCCTTGGTGGTCCAGTGGTTAAGACCCTGCCTCCCACTGCAGGGGGCAGGAGTTCAGTCCTGGTCAGGGAACTAATATCTCACATGTTTCTCGGTGCAGCCAAAAAACAAAAACATAAACAAAATTATTAACAGACATATGTCATGGGAACTAACCCAATAGAGCTGATAACCGGCGTAGGTACTCCTGCCGCGTGCCTGGTGTTAATCTTTCAGCTGGTAGGCCATAGCGAAGTCTGAATCCCAGAGGGAGGTACCAGAGGACTAAACCAATGGCTGGGGTAGGTGGGGTGCAGAGGGCAAGATCTGAACAACTAGCATGGACATAATGCCCACACTGTCTGAAAATCAGCTTTGCGTCCTCAGTGCTTAGCCAATGCCTCACACATAGTAATACTTTCTAACTTTGTATAGAACAAAAAATAATAAATGTATTCCACACTTCCCAATTAAAGCTGAGAGAAGTCAGTTCTGAGAGTATTCTGGGTAAGAATAGAAACAAAATCAGGTTTGAAAATATTGCTGTGGATAAACAGGTCACAGTACATAGACACACAGAGACACCCAAACATGATATTGAAAATAGGTTGTACATAAAGACAAAAAACAATGACAATTGTTTATAGTGAGGGGTTTTCATCCAAAAACCATCCAACATGCTGGGCAGGTTGTAGACAAAAAGGCAGATTCAATGGCCACTCTTATCATACATCCCAATTTACATGTTTGCTAAGACTCAGGAGGAAGAATGCAAAGTTCTAATTAGCACTCAGCCAAAATGAATACTCAAAAGTTGAAAGTTCCTAATATCTTAAGTTTGGAGCAGAGGGGGAACAATTAACAAATGTCAGAAATAGTAAAGAACTATCATACTCAGCTAAGCAGCAGAAAAGTAATGATCATGAGAAACGCTGGACTGGAAGAAACACAAGCTGGAATCAAGATTGCTGGGAGAAGTATCAATAACCTCAGATATGCAGATGACACCACCCTTATGGCAGAAAGTGAAGAGGAACTAAAAAGCCTCTTGAAGAAAGTGAAAGAGGAGAGTGAAAAAGTTGGCTTAAAGCTCAACATTCAGAAAACGAATATCATGGCATCTGGTCCCATCACTTCATGGGAAGTAGATGGGGAAACAGTGGAAACAGTGTCAGACTTTATTTTTTGGGCTCCAAAATCACTGCAGATGGTGACTGCAGCCATGAAATTAAAAGACGCTTACTCCTTGGAAGAAAAGTTATGACCAACCTAGATAGTATATTCAAAAGCAGAGACATTACTTTGTGGACTAAGGTCTGTCTAGTCAAGGCTATGGTTTTTCCTGTGGTCATGTATGGATGTGATAGTTGGACTGTGAAGAAGGCTGAGCACTGAAGAATTGATGCTTTTGAAGTGTGGTGTTGGAGAAGACTCTTGAGAGTCCCTTGGAC
>SJYQ01001316.1:398744-437582 GCA_006410935.1 Redunca redunca
AAAAAAAAAAAAAAAAAAAATAAAATAAAATAATACCTCAGCTGCCCCACCTACTTGAATGGTTTATAGCTTATTATTAACAATCACCATCCATGTTTTTAAAAAGTACTTCTAAAAGAGGCTTTGATCCATAAATGAATAAATTCAAGGGTACTTTCCACAGGTGACCCACTTTTCAGTGACCCTTCCAACTCCTTCAGACTATACAAAGTGATTCCTTCATACATTTGATAATAACATACAAAACAGGTATTAAATACTACGCTTGCATGCTCAGTCACTTCAGTCACGTTTAACTCTTTGCAACCTATAGATTATATACCACCAGCTCCTCTGTCCGTGGGATTCTCCAGGTAAGAATACTGGAGTGGGTTGCCATGCCCTCTTCCAGGGGATCTTCCTGACTCAGGCATCGAACCCTCATCTCTTATGTCTCCTGCACTGGCAGGCAAGATTTTTTTTAATCACTAGTGCCACAGAGGAAGCTCCGTTAAAGAGAATAGTGTTCTTAAAGAAATATACTCTTCTTAAAGTACTGTCATATATGTATGTGTACATATCGATGATAATTATGCTTCCCAATCTATTAATTCCTAATCAGATTTGTTATCCTGTTTGTCTTCTTTGAAATCTTGTTTATGCTTTTTTCCAAATTAAATCATAGTGAAAACTTAGTGATGGACTAAAAATATTCAAACAGATGATATCTCAAATATATAATTTCTTTATACTTGCATGCCATGTAATGTGACTCATTAACAGCAGTTTTGATGTTTGAAAATCACTAGTCAATGAACAGTAATCTTTTAAATCATAGATTTGTAAATAAACACATGGAAATGGAGTTAACATATCCAAATAAGCCTATCTGCTTGTGGTACTAAAAAAAATCCTTATAAAGAAGTAAAATAAAGCACAAGCAAGAGTAAATTGCAGGAAAATGACCACATATTAAGCTAATAACATGAATTCTTTACTTGTGCATGATGGTGCCATCAAGGCTAATATAAACACAATATACTCCACCTAGCAATTCTCTCCATACAAAAACACACTGTATTTTAAAATCTAGATATTCAACAATGATGAATGTTATCAAAAGCAGCCATAAGAATGACCCTCATGTCTATACTTCAAAACCTTGTCAAGGAGTGTATTCCCCATGTTGTCATAAACAATCTATTTGGCTTCATTATCTGCTGATAAACATTTCCCATCAATTCTTTTGAAGAACATACTATTGACATGCTTCCAGATAATAATAGATAGACTAAAATAACATTTTCTTAACTCTCTTCTTCAAGGTCTTCCTTCATAATAAAATACACTTTTAAAATTCATGTAGAATCATATTACTGAAATTTTATTTTAGCCACAAGCTTCTAATAAATAAAGCTGTGTGTTAAGCAAATTCAGTCTTTTCAAATGCTTTCAAACTAACCATCTTATTTTTTTCTTCTGCAATGAAAAGCTGCTGAACAAATTACCAAGTCTGTCTGAAAGTCTGTTCAGAAGCAGTATTTCATCAAGCAACATTTTTTAAAAATTGACTTAACTATTAAAAATCACATCAGTGTTCTCACCTCTCATCTTACCACTAGTTATCAACAAACTACCCATCTATAAACTCACAGAGCCCTGAATCTACAGACTCTATTTGTCAATCAATTTACCTACTTTGTATTAACCACAGACTCTGTGGCCAATGTTTACTATGCTGAGGAATATTTACTGAATTAAGCAAAGTTGTCAAAGTGATAATAACCTTGTATCATCAGTATTAATATTGACTCATTTTACTTACAATACATATTTTAATAAATTACTTTTTCCTTGAGGAAAACAGAACATACTACAAGTTTTAATTTAACATAAAATGAAGAAAATCATGGTATGTTTACTATGGAAAACCATTGGTGGAGCTAGTCTCTAGGAGACTATAGAAGGCTACTGGCAACTGATTGTAAGTTTACTGTCCAGCACTGGATGGCTAAGAGAGACACCTAACTTCTAGGCAGATTACCATCCC
Organism: Redunca redunca; assembly: GCA_006410935.1. Classification (NCBI taxonomy): domain Eukaryota; kingdom Metazoa; phylum Chordata; class Mammalia; order Artiodactyla; family Bovidae; genus Redunca; species Redunca redunca. The sequence goes on from SJYQ01001316.1 coordinate 400,774, forward strand.
ATGGTGTGTGCTTTGACTGTACTCACACAAACACGGGGACACAAATTCAAGTCCTTAGTGTGACATCCCATGACTGGCTTACATAGGACTATCGGAAATTGGCCCAAGGAGAATGAAAACTCTTAAGGAAACATCATAGCTGAGAGGCCAAGTGCCTTCTAGAGGATATACATCTATTCATTTACCTGTGGATCTGCTGGAATCCTTTGCCTTGTTTGGTCAGACATGATGCCACTAAAGCCCACATTTCTTGCTCTGCACACCTTCTGGCAAGTCAAAAGTGGAGACAATCTACTCTTGCCTGTTCCTCAAGGTAATAACAGCCTAGTGAGGGTTAAGAGCATGCATCATCTCGGTATCACACCGACCTGGACGTAAGAACTATCTTTGCCACCTACTAGGGCTTCCCTGGTGGCTCAGTCAGTAAAGAATCTGCCTGCAACGTAGGATCCCTGGGTCAAGAAGATCCCCTGGAGAAGGAAATGGCAACCCACTCTACTATTCTCGCCTGGGAAATCCCATGGACAGAGGAGTCTGGTGCGCTACAGTCCATGGGGTCACAAGAGTCGGACACGAGTCAGCAACTAAACTACCACCACACCACCTACTAGCTCGGTGGCTTTGAGCAGTTTACCCAATCTCTGAGGTTTAGTTTACCACATCTGTAAGGTGAGGATAAAAACAGAACCTACTTCATAGGATCATTGTGATATTAAATGAGATACTGCACGCAAATCACTTGTTAGAACTTAGGAAATACCCAAGTTAACTGTGATGATAATAATGATGCCTCAATTTAACGATTCTACCTAAACCCAAAGGATTTTGTGGTAAATGTTCATAACATGTCTATTTTTATCTCATTGTGTGGTAAGACTCAAGACAGGATATTGAAAATCACAGAAGAGGGAATTACCAAGCATACTGAGCAGAGGTTACAATTACAGTGGTGAGCAAGACATTCAAACACAATCCGAGCTTCTAGTCCTGTTGGGAGGAACAGAAGTAAAAGTCAATTTCAAGCCAGTGTAACGATGATAAGCTCTTTACGCTATGAACACTTGTAACCTAGGCTTGGGTGTCAGTATGGGGAGCGCTCTGGAAGGCTTATTGAGGAAGTGACATGAAAGCAAAAGAGACCTGAGAATGAATAGGACTTAGACACACATACAGCGCTGGGGAGAAAGGTGGGGGGTGAAGGATAAAGGTGTTGAAAGAGGGTATTTATGACAGGAAGCCACCATTAGAGACAACAACACATGCAAAGACCTGGAGAGAAAAGACTCTTGCAAACATGTGCGGTGGGTGGGGGTTACGGGGTTGAGCACAATAGCAGAATTATGATCTTATGTTTGTTGGTGGCTGACTAAACAGCAGTGTGGCCCTGGCACAGCCTCTGGAGCCACATTCCTTTGTGGGGAGGGGAGGGTCAGGGCTTGGATTTCTTTGGTTGTGGATATTGCTTAATTGCTGGTATTGTTGAAAGGCGTTCTAGGCAACCAGTATGTAAATTTAAATCCGGGTCAACCGATCAAAAAGGAAGAACTGGGGCATCTGGTAAGGGACCTTCATTATGAATGAAGGATAATCGGGTTGTGATGTCAGGTAGCACTTTCATGACATTGTGATTAGAACATTAGCAACTGCTCACAGGGACATTCCCAGACTCCTAGTAAAGAGTGCCGTGGATGAATGCTCAGGGCCACACAGCAAATACTCACAAACCCATTTAGGATTACATCCCTGCTTTCAAAACCAAACATTGTATGACCCAGGTACCCATTTTCATTTATATCCCTAGGTGCATCTCTAGGATGAAAAATAGAAAGATTGGAAAAGAACTTTGTGAGATAATGATAATCCTATCATTAGCCTTAATAGTCATTCAGAAAAACTAACAGAAAAGATAGGCAAGGTTTGAAGTTTGCTCTATTATTTTTTGTAATGTGGCCTGTTTATTCTTTCCTTGTTTTTCCACACTCCAGGATACATGGTCATGAGTAAGTCATAGGCATAATATATTCTTAGCCAGCACTCATGAATTGGCCATAGATGGTAGCATGTTGCGTTTATATATGGGAGCTTGGCTTTGGAAGGAAAAGGACCTCCAAATTTGTTTCTCCTGGGGGCCCACTATGCTGGAGTTCTCAGTGATGAATAATTGCTTATGTGAATAGTAACATCCTTTTCTTATACAAGTTATCACCACACTCCCATCTCTATGTCCTGTTTGAGTTAGAAGCAGCTTGGTGTGTGAAATTCAGCTTCCATCCAGACAAAATTATATCAGCTATATTTTATATTCACATTTCTTTTACTTGGAAGTAGAGAAAGGGGCCCTTGAGCTGTCTTGTATGATATTTCTGCCATTCATTCCTGGCCTTCAATCCCCCATGCACCTCAGTGCTCTAAACCTTATATCCAGATGCTGCCAGCTCCTGACTGCCCTTCAGAGAATTGAATATAGGGACTTGTCTTTCTGTAAAGTCATTGGTTCACACTGGAGACTTGGGGCTTGATATGACTGAGGACAAATTCAAAAGCAATATGCAATCAAATTAATGATGAAATCAGATCTTTTTATTGAATTTTTATAAGCAAAATATGACTAAGTATTTTAGCTAATATGCCTCACTAATTATTTAAGCAAGAGAAACATGTATATTTTGTAATAATTCTGCAAAGAAAGGACCAAAAGCTGTGTAAGACACATTTCCGATATTTAAGTAAAATTTACTCAAAAGGATTTGTTTCACTAAGATCATAGCTTTAGTCATCAATCAATAAATAATAACACAAGTCCCCAGAACAGAATAAAAGCTCCAGAACCCACTGCTCAAAACCTGCCAGTAAACACATTCCCCCAAGGAAGAAAGGTAAAAATATCAGAGGGAAACTGGCAATATCTCCCAGGGATCTACAAGATGCCTAGAAGTGAATGTCATTTTCTCACCAATAATCTGCACTTTAATCTTACATGAAACAATTTTTCAAAAAAAGTCTCTGTTCCCTTGTATTTGATAAAGAAAAAAAATTAGAAATAGGCCCAATTTCTTTTAGAAAAGTAGGTTTCTTCAGCTTTCGATTGGCCTCTCTCATGACCCCCTATACAAGAAGACAGATAATAAATATAATGATTTATACTGTAAAGAGAGCAGTGAGGATAATGGCCCAAACAGTGCTGTCTTTTATTATGTTACCATAGTAAATAATAGCAGTAAGCTCACACTGTTATACTTAAGGTTGTAGCAGCGATTCCATTATAATTCCTGTTTTTCAGAAGTTTATAACTTGGTTTTGACAATATACTCTAGCCTGAAACTAGCCATTTTTAAAAAGTTTTTTAGTCAAGCGCTGGTTTACCTTAATTGTCATGCCATTATTGAATAACTAAATTGGAAATTAAATAATATTTTCAGTATGTTTTCTGGCTATCTTTGGCTATACTGTGCACATACACATATTGAAAATCTCTTCTGTAACACACATGTATACACACACACCCTATTGGTTTGCCTATACATTCAACATTTGTTTTTAGAAAAGTGAAGGATATTCAGTGCATTCAGTGTTCTTTAATTGGAATGACCACTAAAATAACTTACTACAAAATGCCTAAAATGGCATATATTAAAATGTTTTTATACATGATTCTGTAAATAATGGTACATAGTCACATTTGAAGAGGGAAACACAATTCTACTAAAGGTGGGCAATCTAATTCAAGAAATAAAGAGGAAATTAATATTTTGGTAAGCTAAGTAAAAATGGGCAATTTTTTCATTGTTTTCATTTTATACCTTTAACATGAAGAGAGAAGATTTAGACTCTAAGGATATTTTGCCTTTATTTGTACTGTCTATATAATTTGCTCAATGGAAGACAGATTTTTCAGTAAAAAAAATTAATTACTTATAGTAGCAGAAGGATACTTAGGAACTATGTAGAAAATTGTTAATAGTGTATAACCTATGTCCCAGAAATTCTCAAACTTATAATAATCTGGCACTGATGTTAATTCTGCTGACTTAGACAAAAAAAAGACTTCAGGTGAAAGAAAAAAGGCCTGTGAAAGAATAATTAGGAGAAAAAATTCTCACTCTGTAGCTCTTGTTTGGACCTACCAAAGCAAATGCCTAAATTCACATGGTTCAGAGAGATTCTCTTTAGAGTAGCATCTACCTCAAAAATTCATTCCTTTTTTTCCTCATGCCTAGGAAGTACAATTTAGTCTTATGGGATGAATGAAAAATGGAAACTTGACTTTTATAGCAGATTTCCCAAGACTTACTTTGCAAACATTAACAACTCTACCTCGGTTTTCTAAGTAAAACAGGAAAAGAAGGGAAAATTTCTCAGTTTGAGCAATTCTTTGAAATCTGGTAAGTTGAAAAAAAATTTTTTTTATTTCAATTCCAGACACAAGAGATCTCTAAAAAGGAAGAGAAATAGTTAGCTCAAAAGGAATGAAAAAAAACCTATTAAAATGACAAAATTATTTTAGCTATTGCTTACAACATAAATTCACCACTTCAGTCAACTAGATTATAAGAACTATAAATACAGGTAATACTTGTAATTTAGATAGAAACATACCAAAAGATCTAAATAAAGAAAATCAACATCTACTAGAGAGTCTATTAAAAGCGTGTTCTGGAAAAATCCAAGACACTGGAGAGAAAATAGGCAGCTTCTACAATGGCGGCATTGGAACCATGCGAGGGAAATACTTGAAATCAGAAATTTCAAAATATATCATAAGTCTTCTATACAAAACTATAGGGTACTAAAATATGAAGGTAAATTAGGATTAGTATTTCAGAGTAAATAATACGTATGTAAACTACTGCACAATTGCACTCATCTCACATGCTAGTAAAGTAATGCTCAAAATTCTCCAAGCCTGGCTTCAGCAATACATGAACCGTGAACTTCCTGATGTTCACGCTGGTTTTAGAAAAGGCAGAGGAACCAGAGATCAAATTGCCAACATCCGCTGGATCATGGAAAAAGCAAGAGAGTTCCAGAAAAACATCTATTTCTGCTTTATTGACTATGCCAAAGCCTTTGACTGTGTGGATCACAACAAACTTTGGAAAATTCTGAAAGAGATGGGAATACCAGACCACCTGACCTGCCTCTTAAGAAATCTGTATGCAGGTCGGGAAGCAGCAGCTAGAACTGGACATGGAACAACAGACTGGTTCCAAATAGGAAACGGAGTATGTCAAGGCTATATATTGTCACCCTGCTTATTTAACTTATATGCAGAGTGAAGCAAAAACTCAGTTGTGTCCGACTCTTTGCGACCCCATGGACTGTAACCTACCAGGCTCCTCCGTCCATGGAAGTTTTCCAAGCAAGAATACTGGAGTGGGTTGCCATTTCCTTCTCCAGGAGATCTTCCCCACCCAGGGATTGAACCCAGGTTTCCCACATTGTAGACAGACACTTTACTTTCTGAGCCACCAGGGAAGTCTATATTCAGAGTACATCATGAGAAATGCTGGACTGGAAGAAACACAAGCTGGAATCAAGATTGCTGGGAGAAATATCAATAACCTCAGATATGCAGATGACACCACCCTTATGGCAGAAAGTGAAGAGGAACTAAAAAGCCTTTTGATGAAAGTGAAAGTGGAGAGTGAAAAAGTTGGCCTAAAGTTCAACATTCAGAAAACTAAGATCATGGCATCCGGTCCCATCACTTCATGGGAAATAGATGGGGAAACAGTGGAAACAGTGGCAGACTTTATTTTTTGGGGCTCCAAAATCACTGCAGATGGTGACTGCAGCCATGAAATTAAAACACTCTTACTCCTTGGAAGAAAAGTTATGACCAACCTAGACAGTATATTCAAAAGCTGAGACATTACTTTGCCGACTAAGGTCTGTCTAGTCAAGGCTATGGTTTTTCCTGTGGTCATATATGGATGTGAGAGTTGGACTGTGAAGAAGGCTGAGCGCCAAAGAATTGATGCTTTTGAAGTGTGGTGTTGGAGAAGACTCTTGAGAGCCCCTTGGACTGCAAGGAGATCCAACCAGTCCATTCTGAAGGAGATCAGCCCTGGGATTTCTTTGGAAGGAATGATGCTAAAGCTGAAACTCCAGTACTTTGGCTACCTCATGCAAAGAGTTGACTCATTGGAAAAGACTCTGATGCTGGGAGGGATTGGGGGCAGGAGGAGAAGGAGACGACCGAGGATGAGATGGCTGGATGGCATCACTGACTCAATGGATGTGAGTCTGAATGAACACCGGGAGTTGGTGATGGACAGGGAGGCCTGGCGTGCTGCGATTTGGGGGGTTGCCAAGAGTCAGACATGACTGAGCGACTGAACTGATGTAAAACAATCTGTTTTTAAAATCACAAAGTCTCATTTACTTGTTATTTGCAACTACTCATATCTGTCGTAATCAGCAGTAGAAAAAACCACCAAGAGTGCTTTGCCTGCCTTCATGAACACCAGGACATGCAAAAGCACATCTAAAATCTCATGAATAACTTACTGGGTATAAGAAGGAGGCTCAGAGACATCCCAAAGTGATTTCAAATTTGGGAGTAAAAATGAGGTTGAAAAACAATAACAAACAAACAGGTAAAGCACTGAAAAGTCAAAACAGAGAATGGAGCAGAAGATGTGGTTAATCTTTACAACGATCTTTAAAGAGAAGTCTCACGTGTGAAAGGCAAGGTGTTGTAGGGATTATTAGCACAAGCTTTGCCTCCTGAAATGGTCTACGACTCCACACTCCCTCTTTAATTTTTCTACCATCAGACACCTGAAAATGAACAAAAATGACCTTTGAAACTTTGTCATCTCCAAATGTTTGGGAATAAAAAAAATTAAAATGAGATAAAGTAGACCTTCCCAAGAAGCTCTGGAAGAAGGACCTGGCAACAGTTCTTTTACTGCCTATCCTGAGGGACTGGCCAGGAATGGCCTCTGGATACTATTTGGGGCTCAGTGGCATGCAACCTCCAACTATATGAAGAGACAAAAGCCACCCATGGAAGAGAAAATGTTGACTCACCAATCTATCTCCCCCAGTAAAAGGCTATTATTCTCCATTGCTGACTGTGAAATGTCCACTGTTAGTAATCAGATGATACTAGTAACGATCTTCACCAAAAGTTATTATTTGCTTTAGAAATATATTTCTGCAGAACTAAAATTAGTTATGAATATATTTCTATTATTCCTTTGATTCTATCACACAGTGTTATGACTCTTTGGACAGTACTGAAAAGATACACTGTACTTTAAAAATGATCATTAAGACAGCACAGTTACCATCAATTGTCTAAAGAAATGAACAGCTATTTATTACACAACACCCGGGCACATGAATGTGTTTTTGTGTTCAATTTGTGTTTATTTAAGTGCTTATTATAGGTGAAGGATATTGATAGAATAATTTTGCAAATGGCCACAAAACAGAGAGAGAATTCCTTTTTCCTTTTTGACTACCACAAATTTCAACATGAAATATTTTGCCAGTATGCTATGAACACCAAAAGTATAACATAAACCATGGAAAGATTCCAGGCTGTGTTGACATTTTTTATGAATGTTATGGGATAGCAGATTGGAGGTGTACAGCTGTGGGGGTTGGCCAGTCATCCCACTGCCGTCTGTGTATCTGTATGCTTAAATGAATTAGCTAATATAAAAACAGTGCATAAACAAGTTTAATGTCGTAGAATTTCCTCTATAGGATACAGAACATTCAAATCCGAGTAAAGGAATAGAAATAATGTTCAATTGCTATGACTTGGGAATAAGGCAAATATAAAATGGAAAAGCTACAGCACCCAAACAAAAATGGGTTATGAATACTGCTTGGCTGTTCTCCTCTTTCTCCCTTTAATCGTATTGTCCTGTTCTACTGGCAGCGTTGTTTTTGCAACCTAGGATTGTGAGCAATGATCTTTTATCAAAGGACTAGAGAGACTATTCCACACCTCAAGGTCATTCAATGACTATCAAAGCCCTTTCTTCTTGAGGAAAAACCAAACCATGATATGTAACCCTCAACGCTTAGATTCCCATCTCTGAATTACTCTTCACAACAAATACTGTGGTCACGTATCAAGAGAGCCCCCACCCCCACCCCCCGACACATACACCAGTAGCTGATCTAAGAAAAGACTCACTTAGCAATGAGACATTCTTGTCCTATCCTTTACATACATATGAAAATCCCTCAATGATAAGCCCCAGCTACAGGGCTTAATGTCAACAGCTTCACACTGAATTCTCTTTTCACCCCTTGAATTTAATTCCTTCATGATGCCGCTTACTGGTTAAATAGTGTAAATGATTTTTCTAGTGTATTAGCTGACTCCAACTTTCATTATGTTTCCTCTTAATTCTTAAAACATTACTTGGTTTGAGTCATTTTTTTCCCATGGATTTATTATTCGCTAAACAATTGTGTGTGTGTAATAAGTATATAAATGAATAAAAAGAAGCAACAAATGATCCCTTAGGGGAAACTACACTAGCACATATATAGTACGTATAATTGGTGTTCATTTTGATGGTGGGATTTTTAAGTTAGACAAGAAACAATAAAACTTTTATTTTTAGCTAACAGTTTGTGGGCTAATTTAGTCCTTGAAATCCTTCCAAGCATGATAGCTTAAAATTTGCCCCAGATGGACTTTCTCTTCTGTTCAAATTGCTCGACAGCAACATAACAGCCATTTATAACAAAGTCTGCAGAAATGGACCGGTGCTTCTAGTCTTCCAAATACATCGGTCTGTTTGTAAGGAGAGTGCCCCCATAAATCACCATGAATTAAAGAGGAACGCACCCGTCCCAATCAAAACATCAGGAAGAAACCGTTGCCCAATAGATAAGAACACAAACAAGTGCAAAGCATCACTTGAGTTTTTATAGAAGGCCCACATTTTTGGAAGGCAACCAGTGCTGTTTCACATGCTGTACTTTTTCTAATCTGACTGACTCACAGTCTTGTGATAGTGAGATAAGCTAGGTAGGCAAATTTTTATAGAGTTGCAATTACTGAAATTGTCATTATGCTGCTCACTGTAAAATAAATATAGATAGAAGTGAAATTATGCACAGGCTAGAAGTAGAAAGTGTTTTGCTTCTGTTTGCTAAATTAATCTCTTCCTAAATGGCTGCAGGCCAGGTAGGTTAGCATTTGTGGTTTCAAAGGTTTTCAGCGCTTGCAATGAGCCATGAAATTACTGCATGCTGCTGAAAATGGCAGCTGATGAAAGGAAAAGAGTGAATCCCAAAGGCAGAAAGACAGGAGGAAGCAAAATTACAGGCAGAAAGTCTGATTTTTGATGTTGCTCATTGTGAAATGTACACCCAAACTTTTAATAAAACATAAAACATTAATAAACCTGCTAACAATTCCTTACAATTTCTTTTGAAGTCTGAGTATAATTTCTGAATACTTATTAAAACAGGCAACGATTCAGAGGGGGCTGAGCAGTTTTCTATCTATGGTATGTGCTGTATGGGTAGAGACGCTCCTTGTGACTTTTGAAATAAGATTTTTATTGATGTTTTTAATTGAATCACACAAAAGGATTGATATTCAGTTAATAAAAGTACCCTGGTCCTTTTAGTTTCTGTTAGGATTAGCTAGTCTTAGTTTTGATACTGTCACCAGCATATACTATAATCAGGGCTGGTATCCTGTTTTAAATCATCTGAATCTCCTCAGCATAAGGGGATGCCTAAGTCTTCACACATAGGTTTGAAAATTCTCCAGGCCAGAGTGCTGTGTCCCAACAGTCTTCACCCTATTCTCAGAAAGAATGTGAATCAGTTGGATTTTCAAAACCGCAAATGCTGCTACAGCTTGCCATAGACAGGCAGGTTATTTACGCCCGAAGTAAACATTTTCCCAATCCCCAGGCTTTGCCTCTTGAGCACCAATTTCAAATTGAAGGTTGTAACAGTTCTTAAATATATTTATAAAGGTATTTCCCCTCTTGTAATGAAAACCAGTCTTTAAGACTTTCAAGGCATTCCACAGCCAGAAGAGGTTCCTGAAAAGTGAAATGATCATCATTTGGAAATCCAAATTTCTGGATATTTGATAGCCTCAGTCTCTACACCACTGAAGTTCATACATGCTAAAATAATCATGCCCCGGCTAAGAAATGCAGAACCATTATACATTCTCAGAGATCCCAAGCACTTGCACTTGCCTGATTTTATAGATTAATTACTAGGAAGACAGAGGATTGTAAAAATCTTTGGATTAAATTCTGTTATGGAAGGCATAAATAATCTAATGATTACTATGCATGCCTGGTCAAATAGTTCTTGTCACCAAGTTATTGGAGTGCTTTTTTCACTTCTCACAAGGAAATGATTTGAACTGCAAATTGAGCTCAGCTATAAGGAAGAGATGTTTCGATCTTAGCCCCCAAACCTTCCACAAAGAGAGAAGCAGCCAAGTTAGTAACAACAGCAACGAAACAAACAAACAAAAAAAAAAAAACAAAACAAGAAGCATTCACTTATTCAACGGATATCTTAAAATAAAGCCCCCATATGGGAAATACCTAACTATCTCCTGAAGTAGTTTTTGCATTCATTTTTAAGTGGCCATAAAATTTTTTCTTTCCTATATTCACAGTGTGCCCCCATCTTAAAAAATAGTCACAGTTATGTGATTTCAGGCAGAAGAGGTTTATCAGAAAGTGTATTTGATGTGGAGAGGAAAGAACACAGCTTTGCCACTTAACAGCCATGTGAGAACATGTCAAAAGGCACCAACTTCCTGGGTCTGTTTTTTTTGTTATTGTTGGCATCCAAATAACAATGTAAATACTTAACCTAATAGAATTAAATGAGTACACTTTCCACTTTGTAAACTAGAAAATTTTATACACATTGTGAGAGATGATTTGAAAATGTTTGAGACATCGTTGGTTTTCAAATAAGATTGATGAGGAAAGTAACCAAGGAGTCTGGAAAATTAATCAAGCTGAGGATATAGACGAAGTGGCCATGTGTAACGGGGCTTTGTAGGCGGAAACTCTGACACTGTCACATACCTGAACTGCCTCCTGATTTCTAGAAGAAGTGATTTTCTTTTCTTCCCTGTTCCTATTCCCAACTTCCTGAATTTTGAATTGACCTACAATTTTCAAGTAATTCAAATTCAGATTGAGTTGCCCTAATTCTTGATTTACCCCATCTTGTATCAGCACCAAAGCTTCAGTGACAGGCAAAAAAAAAAAAAGAAATCATGCTTGCCCCTCACTCATGCCAGCTTGAAAGCACATTTCCCCATGTCACATTCACATATGGATCAGAAAAGATGTTGACCTTAGAAAAATGGGCTGTAAGTTTTACCATCCAGTTCAGTTTATTCTCAGTCATACCTACAGTCAGGTTTGATCTAAAGTCAAGTTGTAAATTCAGAAGGAGTGGAACTGAAGGATGCTAATCATACTGATGACGCAGGAGAGATTTGAAAATATAGTGATTTTTCATTAAGGCTTCTGTTGTAATTGCTATTGTTCACAATAATTCAACAGAATTCTATATCCAAGTTTTTTTTTAATCCTATTACAATAAACTTCCAATATGCAACACCAAAAGCAAAGCTTTCCCTCAGCCTCAAGACTAATGATTAGGGAGTTAAATGCTCAGAAATAGGTAATCCATGAATTAAGGTTATGGGTAAATAGCTAATCCATGAATTAAGGTTATAGGTAAATATGTAATCCATTAAATTAAGACTCTTTTCAATGTGAAGGATATTTGAATCTTCCTTGAAAAATTTCTGTCTAAATGGATTATTTGTACATTCATTCAGCAAATGTTTATTGAAAGTCCAGTGTGTCCCAAGTATTGTTGTGAACACTGGGAAGCAAATCAAACAGTTCCTTCTCTACTGGATCTTAAATTCTAATGAGCCTGGGTGTATGACAAGGGCATAAATCAATTTCACTTTGATTGTCTATGCACGTTGATTAAAGGTGAGCCTAGGGAGCTATGTTAGAAAGAACTATGATAATATGTAAGAATTTGATAATATATGTAAGAAAGACTGCCAGAATTGACTAGTGATGTCTGGTATGAGGGCAGAATAGAGAAGTATTGGTATGCATGCCATGCTTTTGCCACTCCTGCTTTTTAGGAAATGATCGTGGGGCTACAAGCCTCAACTTCAGAACATTCACCCATGGAAAATATTGGTGCTAACCACATGCACTAGTGTGACCTTCTTTTAGGCTGTCTTTTTCAAGGGAAGTAAGAGAAAATAACCTCTACTTACATTCATTCTATGTATCCAAAGTAGGCTCCTGAGTTTTACAAAAAGAATCTTTTCTTTCTGTTGGTTGTTCATCAAACCATAAGTCTAAGCCCTTATAGAAAATATTCATCCTTCACAGTCTTATCAAATTATGCCAATTTCAAACCCTCTGCTATCTTATAGTAACCAAATCTTTGATTACACATTCAGGTTAATCTTACATTTGGTGGGTAGCCACAAACCAAATTTCAGGCAACTTGATAATGAAATACCTATGCAAAAATACCTATATATAAATACAAAGGATATTCAACTGACAATTCAAAGGAGAAATATAAACACAATGAAGCAAATTTTAAAAATATTTGACCACACTAGTAACCTGGAAAATGAACATTAAACAATAATGAGTCACCATTTTTCCATATCAAATAAGCAAACATTTTTAAATAACTGATAATATAGCATTAGCAAGAGTGCAAGGCAAACACACTCACACTTAGAATATAGCAATACCAGCAATACTGGTACTGGCAATACAAGCAATACTTAAAAACATTTAAAGTGTGTATACTTTTAGAAAGCATTTCCATTTTTAGGAAGCCCTTACACAAGTATATCTATGCAAGTATATTTATTGTCATTTATTAATAATTTACAAGAATAACGGGTTGCCCAGGTGGCTTGGTGGTAAAGAATCTGCCTGCCAATGCAGGAGATGAAGGAGACATGGGTTTGATCCCTGGGTCAGGAAGATCCCCTGGAGGAGGAAACGGCAACCCACTCCAGTGTTCTTGCCTGGAAAATCCCACGGACAGAGGAGCCTGGCGGGCTACAGTCTCTAGGGTCACAAAGAGTCAGACATATTTTCTATAAAGGCATAAACTTATGTTTTGATGACGAGTTGACTAAGTGACCGTGCATGTGAGCAATTTACAAGAATAACAACTTGTTCATCAATATCAGATTAGTGAAACATATCATAGTAAATCTATACTATGAAATACAATGCACTCATTGAAAAAATAAGTTCAATAAACACATAGCGAGAAAGTATTCATTATATATTACTGAGAAAAGGGGGATAGAAATACCATCTTTAGAGACATTAAAGTCTCACTAAACCTTTTACCTTTCAAACTGACCAAAAATAATGAAAGAGTAAATAAATGAAAAGACTTAAGTATTTAGCTTTTTTTTTCCAAGTAAATTTTACCTCGAAGTAACCAAAAGGATGATGAGAGAAACTTTCTTTACATAAGGAGTAAATTATTAAGTAAATAGATAAGAAACATATAATAAACAAAAGATAAAAGATAAATAAATAACTAAAACAAAGTAAAAACATTACTGTTTTGCAACTCTCAATAAAACAACTGCTAACATCCCCAAGAGCAGCAAGGAGGCATTACATACCTCCTGGTGGGAGAACTTACCGCCACCAGTGAAATAGTTCTGCTTGAAAAGAGAAACTGAACCTGAATCTGACCAAGCTTTTCTATCTAATTACCAAATTACAGGAAATAGAGGACAGGGTAACATTTTCAACCAGACCATAGGGATGCAATCAGCAAAGTCCAGGCTGTGGGAAACTATAAACAAACAACTTGCTTTCTTCAACAAACAAATTGAAAGGAAAAAAAATACCAAGATATGAAGGAGGAATCTATAGCTTAGGAGAAGCAGAGAAAGCACAAAATCCAGTCACAATGGCTGGATCCAGCAAACTTAAAAAGAAAAACAGAAAATTAGGAGACAATTGGAAATCTGAACATTAACTGGAGGTTATTTGATACTGAATACATATTTGCTAGTTTTATTTGGTTGGAATACGAATATTTTCAGTTCTTACATTTTAGAGATATACACTGAAACCATTATAAATAATGTTATATAATGTCTAGGATTTACTTTAAAAGAATCCAGAAGTGGGGTACATATGGAGGTAAGGATGAAACAAAACCAGCTGTGAGTTGGTAGTTATTGAAGCTGAGTGTTAGGAAAGACTAGGGTATTTATGATACTATTCTATGTGTTTCTCAAAATGTTTAGACATTTTTGATAATACTACAGCTTAAAAATAGAAATATAGAAAATCTGAATAATAATAATCGACATGATTATACCAATGTAAATATTTCCCTTTCATATACTTTTGGTACACTTACAAAAATTAATCATCTTCAAAGTACAAAGAAAATTTTAATTAATTTCAAAAGAGAAACTATTTCACTAGAATTATTCACTGACAATAAAACAATATTATAAGAAATTAATATCATTGGGAAAAATGTCAGTTTTTCCCAAACTAATTAACAGATTTGACCATTTCAATGAGATTTTTATTGAGAGAAGCCTTTAGAAAACTCCTCTATATTTCATCTTGAATTAAAACTTAAAAATAGTAACAGATGCAACTGTGAAAAAATGAGAGAAAAGGAGAGTTACCTCCAACAATTATGTAGTAAAATTAATTAAAACATTATGGGAACATTATGCGGATCCAGTGGTTAACACCCTGCCCTTCTAATGCAAGGGACAGGGGTTGGATCCCTGGTTGAGGAAGTTCCACATACTGCATGGCAAAAAAAAAAAAAAGACTTTATTAACTCTAAAAAAAAGAAATTATGTGACTTACATAAGAGTTGACAGACCAGTGGAACAGAATAGATAACCTCAAAATAGACCTTAGTGTAAGGAAGGATTTAATATTTGATACAGATACATATACAGTGGAGGAAAGAAAGAAGTTTTTCTATTAAGACATTGAGGAAACTGACTATTTAGAAAAAGAAATTCTGTTTGATATAAATCTAGACGTGTTTTACAGTGTCTGTACATCCCCCAATTTAGGGATGCTACTTTTTGAACAGACAACTGAATCACTGCAGTTATCCTCCCCACCGTGTGCTTGCTCTCCCCAGGCCATAGTTTTCAAATCAGGAAATATGATTTATAAGATATATGTTCTTCTATAGTCTGGACTGCATCATTAGGTTCAAAAATATGAGCTTGACTATCTGAACACCCTCTCAGGAATACAAAGCTGAGAAACTGAACAATTTTGGCAGCCAGCAGAAGGGGTATGAGACATTCCTAGAAAGGTATGATTGAATATTTACGTCATGCAGTATTGTTGGGGCCTTGTTAATATCTAAAAATATTATGAATTAATAAACAAAAACCCAGACTCTATTAAACACTAGAAAAAATACTACAATATTTCACAGAAGAAAGCCATCTAGGGGAAAATGTTTAGACTTCTCTCATACTCATAGAAATGCAGGTTAAAAATAATAATGAGCTACTAATTTTACTATCAGACTAGAAAAGATAAAAATCAACCTTTTACCTCTGAACACTTGACAAGGTTCTGCTGAGCTAGATCCTGGCTTGTCCATTGCTAGTGGGAGTATAAATTGGTAAAAATGAACCAATAAATATATTTTCTGAAAGAAATGTGGATATAATCTATTAAGAGTCTTAAAGCAGTGAAAATTATTGCATATTCCTAGATCCACAAAAGTCAATTTTAGGATTCTTTACTAGTGAAATAAACAGAAACATATGCCAATATTTATATGGAAAAAAACATTTCTGCATCACCTTTTGTTGTAGTGAAAAATTGTGAAATGAGAGAATGTTAAGTAACAATAATACAATGGATGGTATGTGCATGCTCAGTCGATCAGTCGTGTCTGACTCCTTGTGACTCCAGGGACCAGCCAAGCTCCTCTGTCCATGGAATTTTCCAGGCAAGAATACTGGAGCGGATTGTCATTTCCTCCTCCAGGGGATCTTCCCCACCCAGAGATCAAAACCAGGTCTCCTGTATCTCCTGCGTTGGCAGGTGGATTCTTTACCACCGCAAGGGCCAGAAACTCTTAACTGTGTATCTTGATTAGTTTCACACACACACACACACACACACACACACACACACACCCCAGAGGTGGCTACAACTATTAACACTACTTTCCAAATGAGGATACTGAGACACAGAGAGGTCAAGTCAGCTGGTGAATTGCTGAGCAGAAATGTGAACATAAGCAGAGTGACTCCACAGTTGGCAGTTTCCACTGCTACGCTATCAGAGCATTTGCTGAGTTTTTCTTATGCCAGATGCAATGCTAACATTTTACACTGCATTATTTAATACAAAGCAAACAAACAAACAACAACAACAACAAAAAACCATTCTGTCGGTATTGCCATTAGGAGCTTCATCAGAAACCCAAGGCAAAGAGAACAATTCAGGGAAGATTACAGAGCTAAAAGTGACAAGAGTTTCAAAGAAAGTGTGATGCGTGTCAAACACAGCCATGTTACATAACATTACCATTTGTGAAGTACAGTACTAGGTTGTAGGGTTTGGGGAAAAGCACTCTGTCATTGTGAGAAGTGAAAAAAGTGGTTCAAACTTTTTGGAGTTTGGAACTCTCTCTCAACATCAAGAATGCCCGGAACCATTAGTCAGCAAGCCCGATTTTCATACTCAGTCCAGCCCAGGTACACCAGCCAGGCATGTGTGCTACGATGTCTATCTCAGAACTGATTGTAAGCTGCTGCTGCTGCTAAGTCGCTTCAGTCGTGTCCGACTCTGTGCGACCCCATAGACGGCAGATTGTAGGCAAGTTATGGTAAATTCTCAAATATCCACGAATAGAGAGCTGTTTATGTAGTTCGCTGGCTCTTTGCAGGGCTTTGGCATGCACACATAGGGCAGATCACCAGGTAAAGAATTTGAGCATCCGCGGATGTCAGCATCCAGGGCGGGGATGGGGTTCTGGAGCAGATCCCCACTGCGGATATGAGGGATGGCTGTACATCAATACAACTCACACTCTACAACTGTGAAAACCAATCAGGTTGATTAATACGGACAAGCCTGGAGAGAAAGCCATAACCTGTTATGTGAAAAAATAAGCTAAGCAACCATCTTAAGAACACAGAATAGCTCTCTCCAGTGCCCAAAGTCTTAATTGCTATATAATATTGCTTTTTAAAAAGTATATTTTAATAAATCGATTGTATTGCATCATATTACTATATAGCACTATTTATTTAACCTTTTCCTTATTTTTTTTTCCAAATTCAGTTTTTCTGAAACTTTAAAATTAAACATCCTTATACATGAATCTATTTCTGGTTTGGAAATAAACAAATGTTCCTTTGCTTCAAGTGATTTATTATGTGACTGATTAGTTCTGCCTAATATCCAGTTGTAGCAATAGAAATAATATGTTGGTAAACAGAAGTCATTTGCAGATTTACAATCAAGAGTTGGTTCTACTCCAGCTTTTGAACATTACAAGCCTCTGCTAGTCCTTTTACTGCAGTGAAAATCCTAACTCAGAATATTATGAGATATGCCTAGAGTATGTCAGCTCCATGAGAGAAGGGATCTTCTCTATCTTGTTCACCATGAGTCCTGTTGTCTAAGATCATGTATCCATGGAGTTAACAATCAATAAATAGTAAAGGCGCTTCCCAGGTGGCGCAGTTGGTAAAGAATCCACCTGCTAATGCAGGAGATGCAGGAGACGGGTTCAATCCCTAGGTCGGA
Organism: Redunca redunca; assembly: GCA_006410935.1. NCBI lineage: Eukaryota > Metazoa > Chordata > Mammalia > Artiodactyla > Bovidae > Redunca > Redunca redunca. The sequence goes on from SJYQ01001316.1 coordinate 418,602, forward strand.
AGATCCCCTGGAGTAGGAGATGGCAACCCACTCCAGTATTCTTGCCTGGAAAAATTTATGGACAGAGGAGCCTGGTGAGCTGCAGTCCATAGGATTGCAAAGAGTTGGACACAACTGAGCATGCACACACGAGAAACCCTAAAGGAGGGAAGGAAGTAAGAAAGGGAAGGAGGAAGGAAGGAAGGAAGAAAGGAAGGAAGGACATCTTAATGGGAAAAATAATTTGAAATAGTGACTCATAAAATAGAACTTACATTGCAGAGGAATTTATTCAGTTGCTATAATGAAAAGAAAATCCAACTCCCATGTCAGAAAAGGACATACCCAGAATATTTCAGGAAAATCCTTATTTGAAGAATGAAACTGTGTGCCAAAAGGGTCAGGTCTACCTTAAGCTTTTTTCCTCCCAACCTGCTTATGTTGCTCACTAAAGCCATAGCACATTTACCTGCACTGCCAGCCCAGTGCAAAGACCCTTCTCATCATGTGTCCCTCACAACAGTCTTATATGCCATCCATGTCCAGGGACAGAAGCTTCTTGGTTCTGCCCTAACAACTACATGGCCTATATTCTGTCCCTCTTCTCTGCCCACTACCATCTCTGACCACCCTGGACTGTATGAAAGTTGAAGACCCATCACCAGCGTCATCATCAGCAACCACAGGAGGATCTTTTTGCCATCTCCTCCCCATCACTGCCCAGGCCTGCCATCACTCCCACACCATCATACTGTAGCACTATCCCTAGCGTGATGCTCCCATCTACTGTACTTCTTATCAGTGACATACAAGAAGGGGACAACAGAGGATGAGATGGTTGTATGGCATCACCAACTCAATGGACATGAGTTTGAGCAAGCTCCAGGAGATGGTGAAGGACAGGGAAGCTTGTCATGCTGCAGTCCATGGGGTTGCAAAGAGTCAGAAACAATTGAACAACTGGATAACAACAATTATGTGCTCCAGAAACAAGTACTTCCATGTTCTTCCACAAGGCTAGTAATCCCTTGGTATCCTGAGCTGGTGTGAACTGCCCTTTCTGAATTCCACCAAAGCAATTACTTGAGATCTACTAAACCACCTGTGAAGAAGAGGACTGCCAATTCACTGTTTGATCCTGCAGCTTTCTAGCCTCCTTAAAAATCTAGCAATTTACTATAGTCTGCAATGAGCTAATGGAGAAGGCAATGGCACCCCACTCCAGTACTCTTGCCAGAAAAATCCCATGGATGGAGGAGCCTGGTGGGCTGCAGTCCATGGGGTCGCTGAGTCAGACACGACTGAGCGACTTCCCTTTCAATTTTCACTTTCATGCATTGGAGAAGGAAATGGCAACCCACTCCAGTGTTCTTGCCTGGAGAATCCCAGGGATGGGGGAGCCTGATGGGCTGCTGTCTATGGGGTCACACAGAGTCGGACACAACTGAAGTGACTTAGCAGCTTAGCAGCAGCAGCAATGAGCTAAATCATGTATCCTCAGTTGGCCTCTCCAAACCCACCCTCAACCATGGTCCTTAACTCACCCTGTTCAAGCCACCTGGGCCATTGTTTCACTCCTGAAAAGCTGTTTCCTTCCTTTAGAGCCCTCACGTTGTGTGAGTATCTCTTCTAGAAAGCAATGTCTTTGATTCTTTGCACAGCTGGCTTCTTTCTTGGTTTAAATATTTCCTTTCCTCAGATGAACCTTTCTAGGAGCTCTATCTAAGTAGCTTTCCCTCTCTTTCTTAATCACAGAACCCAGCATATAACTTTCCTATTATCTGTTCAGATTTGTAATTATCTGCTTATTAGTTTGACTGTTTTGTGTCTGACCACCCCACTAGGTAATGAGCTCAATGAGAGCAAGAACAATGGCTGTTATGCTTGCCACTGTCCACCCAGCGCTGCGTTCAGTGTTAGTAACAAATTCTGAAGAAATAATTCTCAGCCATATGCTAGGCCATTATCACAAGGCAGAAGTGATAGATAAAAGATACAGAGAAAGGAATCTTTAGCTTCTAGAACATACTTTGAAAGAAAGCAAAACGTGATGAAAAGAACTACAGATTTTGAGATGGAGATTAAAATTCTGTCTCTTTACTGAATTGAAAAAGTTCTTCATAGTGTGAACTTTGATAGGTCTCTAGTCCCATCTTAGTCCAGTTATACTGTTTGTAAAATGAAATTATTGGAACATTTGATCTCTTATCTCCTTTACAGTTCTAACAGATCTTTGAAGATTTCTTAAATGTAATCAGACACCTTTAGACTTGCCGTTTTCAAAATGTGTTCTCAATAGAGGAAGAAGTGTTCAAGTTCAAATAATTTTTGAACCATTTGGATTAAGCAAAATTAAATAGCCATTTTTTGCTCCAAGATTTCTCAGAGCTAATGTTCATTGGGAATCCTTGAAAATGAAAGGCAGTGTAGAACAATTCCCGAAAGCATTTGAACACTGATGCCTTATTTGCATTACCTGAGAAGAGTGTATATGGAATGCTCTGGAGAGACAGAGTTACTGGTATTTAAGCAGAAAAATTAATATAGACTTTCAAAACATTAATCCAATAATGGTAAATAGGATACATTAAAAAATTATAAATTGGAAAATAAAATTAAGGGACTTTAAGAAGCACGATGAGATGCAGAAGAATAACTTGAATCACATCTAATTTAATTGCTTTGAACAACTCAAAGATTTTGATTAGTCTCTCTTACTGTGGAAAAAATTAAACTTCAAGACCTAGCTTGAGAGATTGTTTTAAAAAATCATGAACAGGAACAGGTAGAGATCCTATATTGATGCCTATAATCAGAAAGAATTTTGATCAGATGTATTTAGTTGACATGTGTTCAGCCTACACTTAAAAATAGAGAAGTAATCAGATCTACATTTCCCCCTTAGTTCATAGTTTCAGTAATCATAGATAAGGATAATACCACCTTGCATATTTCTAATAATTTAGTGTTTGGAAACTTATCAGTGAATGGTGTGATTATGTGTCCAAATATTCAATTAATCACATTTTATTCAATTATTCTTTTTTCTGGTTAATTTCTAATCACTGACAATTGTTTTTAAAGTTTCCTAGCAATCTATTTCTACCATCTTCCAAAAATTTTTCCAGATTTTTCAAAGTCATCATCTCCCAGTATTTCCATAGTAATGGTAAAAATAGGTGACTGCTCTCTGTACGAAGGAGTAGAGGCAAGTCGTGAGTTAGCATAGGTTCTAATATGTGAGTTCAGGCTACTTCATTGATGCCTCCTACTTGAATGCTGGGAATAAGTGCCAGCTTACAGCTGATCAATTTCTTTCCTCCTGTCACTGGAAATGTTTAAATTTTACTTAAGAAGAATCCTAAACTCAGACTTCCCTGGTCGTACATGGATATGAATCCACCTTCCAATGCAGGGGACATGGGTTCAATCCCTGGTCAAGGAAGATTCCACGTACTGCAGACAACTAAGCCTATGAGCCACAACTACTGAGCCGCTGTGCCACAACTACGGAAACCCATGTGCCTAGAGCCTGTGCTTTGTAGCAAGAGAAGTCACTGTAATGACGAGTCTGTACAATGCATTGAATAGTGGCTCCCGCTTACTGAAACTGGAGAAAGCCCCAGCACAGCAATGAAGACCCAGTGCAACCAAAATTAATTAATGAAAAAGACCTTAGACTCATCATCTCCTATAACAAGAGGGAGTGTGCTCTTCCTTCTTCATTGATTCCTAATCTATATGCAATTTATAGCTTGCTATGCTAGACCTGTTATATACTATCTGTGAAATATAGCAGAGTATAACCTAGGCTTTACCACTTGTATACTAAATTCACTGCTTTGAATGTGTTTTATAAGTCAAGAGTCTCTGTTCACATAGAGCCCAGCATCGTTCGGATACACAGCACAGTCAATGTTTCCTTAAATCATCAGGGCTTTCACATCCACACGAGCATTTGGGAAAACAAGTAGTGAAGTCTTTGTGAATACTTGCTTTGAGAATAGGGAAATATTTAGTGGCATAAAGACAATATTGATTTCTGCAGCATTTCTTTAGGCTTGTTGTATTGATAAACCAGGCACCCAGAAGTGGATTCCACGATGCACTGTAGCATGTCACATTCCTTCCGAAAGTACTCTACAAAGACATTTGCTTTCACTCAACAAAGTCATTTTGGGAACATGCTAATAAGTTCATTCTTCTGTATTATCTCCACTTTCTGTGATTCAAAAGGGGTGGAGGAAGGACAGAGAGATGGAGGGAAGAAAGGAAGGAAACATGGAAAGAAGGAAGAAAGGAAGGGAGGGAGGAGAAGGGAGGGAAGGAGGGAAGAGGAAGGGAGAGAGAAGGGAGAAAAAAGAGAAATCGCCCTCCAGTAGGTTAATAAGAACTGCTTGGTTTCAAATCTGAGGTCAAATAACTACTTCTGTAAGGTTTGAATACCTCACTGAACCATAGGAATAGTAATAGATTGAAGGCACACAGAGTTCTAGTGCAGCGCTTGGCATCTCGTATAATAGCATTTCCGCAGATTCTTCTGAGGCTCAGCCACACAGTCACAACCATCCAACTCTGCTTATGCCTTGGCGGTCCCTTGTCTAGAGACAACCAATCTGACCAGACACAAACCCAGAATCCATGGCTTTCTCACCACTTGCAGACGTGACTATAACCCTACACTGAGCAGTACAAGAAATGAGCTCTGAGCAGCTAAGGGGTAAGTGTGCTGATTGGAGGAGGGGGTTTTAATGTAAGAAATCTGACCAATAAGAGAGAAGAGAGGAAGTCCAGACATCCAGTCAGATGAAGCCCATCTCCTTCTGCCCTCCCACCTACTGTTCTAAGGCACTTCCACCAGGTATTCTGATCAGGGACACCAAGCGGCCTACTGGATGTACTTCCCAGGCCGGTGTCTTGGTCTTTTAAGTTTATCATAAAGCAGAGGCCAGCGAGGTAGCACTTCACCCAGTACCGCTTTCCATCTGAGCTCCTTCACTCCCCCTCTTTTCCCACTTTCACTGCCTTGAAATTGTACCCAAATAAACCATCACCTCTCATTTCTTGACACAGGCTCTGCTTTTTATGGACTCTTGAATATGATATTTTTACTAATAAAATAGTTCAACCAATCTACACTCCCATGCCCAACGTTCAATAATTGGTCAAATCATCTCTTTTTTTAACTGTATTTAACCAGTTAAAGTTCTATATCTGCTAGGTCATGAATATAATGCTTCTTGGGACATTATACTAGAATCCCACCTACATATTAAAGAAAAACAAAACCTACATATCAAAGAAAAACAAAAGCTTCTTTCTGCTTCAAAATATTTCATTTAGGTGACACAAAATTCACACTTTTCTTGTCTTTTCCAGATATTGTGATTAACTACCTATACTAAGCTCTTTTAAACATATTTTTCAAAACCCTTTACTAACTCCCTCCTTCAAGTTGTAGCCTCTGCCAAAAATAACACCCCCGCCCATCTCTGCCAGCTATCTCTCTCCCATCATTCAGTCAGACTCTGAGATAAGACCTATTCCAAAAGGCCTCTCCTGCCCAATGTGAGGAATGATAGGGATTATGTAATCACTAGTCAGGCTGCCCCTAGCACTAATTTATACTTTTCCTTCATATAGTATACATATCACATATGTCCCTACCCCAGTGTTTTATGTCTTGATTCCAGTAAAATCCAGGACATTCTTAGGGTTTCTATAAGAGTTATACTTAGATACTCACCTTCTATGATCACCAGCACCGGAGCTACCAAAACCATGTTAATATAGGAGAAAAGCAGTTTTCTCAAAAGACTCCAGATACTGTGATTAAAATTCAGTGCAGAAAAGCTAAACAATCACAGCTCTTCTATTGATGACCATCTTAAACTATCTCTTTTTCTGTTAGACAGACTGACAGATTGAATAGGGATCAGATAGACTGCAGGCCCCACCAGTTATCAACTCCTTCCTGACAGAGGGCACATCACTCAACATTTCTCAGCCTCAATTCCTCCTTTGCAAATAGGGATGACCGTTTTAAATAGATAGATAGATAGATAGGTAGATAGATAGATATGTATCTCCTGTGAGGAAAATAACCATTAAATGTAAAGCACTTGGTAGTCATTATTAGTGGTAACATTAATAATAGCATTATCAAAAGTCCCCAATTTCTTTGGGGTTGTTGTTCAGTTGCTAAGTCGTGTCCAATTCTTTGCAACCCCATGGACTACAGTAGACCAGGCTTCCCTGCCCTTCACTATCTCCCTGAGATTACTCAGATTCATGTCCATTGAGTTGGTGATGCTATCTAACCATCTCATCCTCTGCTGCCCCTTTCTACTTTTGCCTTCAATCTTTCCCAACATGAGTGTCTTTTTCAATGAGTTGGCCATTTGCATCAGGTGACCAAGTACTGGAGTTTCAGCATCAGTCCTCTCAATGAATATTCAGGGTTGATTTCTTTTAGAATTGACTGGTTTGATCTCCTTACAGTCCAAGGGACTTTCAAGAGTCTTCTCCAGCACCACAGTTCAAAAGCATCAATTCTTCGGCACTCAGCCTTCTGTATGATCCAACTCTCACATCCACATGTTACTACTGGAAAAACTATAGTTTTGACTATATGGAACTTTGTTGACAAAGTATTATCTCTGCTTTTTAATATGCTGTCCAGCTTTTCCAGCTTTTCTTCCAAGCAGCGAGCAAGCATCTTTTAATTTCATGGCTACAGTCACCATCTGCAATGATTTTGGAGCCCAAGAAGAGAAAATCTGTCACTGCTTCCACTTTTCCCCCTTCTATTTGCCATGAAGTGATGGGACCAGATGCTATGATCTTAGTTTTTTGAATGTTGAGTTTTAAGCCAGTTTTTTTCACTCTCCTCTTTCACCTTCATCAAAAGGCTCTTTAGTTCCTTTTCATTTTCTGCCATTAGAGTGATATTATCTGCATATCCGAGGCTGTTGATATTTCTCCTAGCAATCTTGATTCCAGCTTGTGAGTCAATCCAGCCCAGAATTTCGCATGATGTACTCCACATATAAGTTAAATAAGTAGAGTGACAGTATACAGCCTTGTCATACTCCTTTCTCAACTTTGAATCAGTCCATTGTTCATGTCTGTTACCAGCTGTTGCTACTTGTCCAGAATACAGGTTTCCAAGGAGTCAGATAAGGCGGTCTTGTATTCCCATCCCTTTAAGAATTTTCCAGTTTGTTATGATCCACAAAACCAAAGACTTTACTGTAGTCAGTGAGACAGACGTTTCTCTGGAACTTCCTTGCTTTCTCTATGGTCCAGTGAATGTTGACAATTTGATCTCTGGTTCCTCTGCCTTTTCTAAACCCAGCTTTTATGTCTGTAAGTTCTCACTTCATGTACTGCTGAAGTTTAGCTTGAAGGATTTTGGGCATAACCTTACTAGCATGTGAAATGAACCCCAATTTCTTAATCGTCACTAGAAACTTTATCTCAATGAAATAGTCTAATAAGTGTTCTATTCATCATTTGAATTTAGACTGTGCTGTTGTTAAGTACTGTCTATGGGGTCGCACAGAGTCGGACACGACTGAAGCAACTTAGCAGCAGCAGCAGCAGTTGTTAAGTTTAAGGACTCATGTGTTATTTATTTTGCTGTTTTTTTTAATTGAATTGATTTCATATTTAATGAATTACATGGTACTTGAAAGTTTCCCTTATTTTAGGCTGGCTCTGAATCTAACTAAGACGACATACAACAATGGACTAGCATCCTACCTATGGAATAATTATCCCTACCAATTAATGGACTTGGGCAACTCTGTAAGATAACTAAGTAAAAAGTATAAAACTTTAAGAATCCATGAAAGAATAAATTGTACTTTTTTGTTTCAAAATCAGCCAAGAAATTTTGTACAGAGCCTGTTTGGTACATGCATGAATGATTGAATAAAGGAATAAATGAGCAATTAAAAAAATTCTAAGTGAAGGGGAAGCAGTTTTTGCTTCAATCCATTATTAATTATTTGCGATTTAGAGTATCTTCCAAATCCATTTTTGAAATAAACTCTAAGAACACCGAAGTGTCAATCAAAAAGGTTGATTGTCCAACAGACTCCTGGCTGATTGATACTTATCTTTGCAATTTTTACTCACTGATCACAGCTTTAGATTCCATGGGAAAGAAAAAGTTGTGAAGCTCTCTGGATTGACCCCAAATTAAAACTTTTACTTGGCTTACATTCAGGAATGCAGAGAATGAAAAACCCTGGCTCCTTGCTGAAGCTTTCCCTGACACAAACACTCCCACCCACTCCCCCATTCATCACACCTTGACTTACTCTTATCTTTGCATGTATTATAAAGCAGAACAAATACTTGTTACACGTTCCGTGAGCAACTGGAAGCCAGAAACCAACAATGAATCCATTTCTTTTTCCCTGGTGTCCGAGATATACCCTGAATTTGGGGATGGGAGGATATTGACTGGGTCCTCAATAAACATAGAACTATTGAAACAATCAAGCTTGTGATCAATCTTCTATTACTAATTCCATCTTCTTTTTCATGAAATCTCAGTAAACTTACTGCAGGGTGGATCAGAACAGTAATTAAGCATGATGTCAACTGTTGAGCCCTTAACCTATACCCGTCTTCAATTTAACATCTAGATCACTTATTATGGGACAGTCGAAGAGATTCAGCTTGTCTGGGATTCAATCTTCAAAATGTTCCCAAAGTCCACCTCCTTCATGAAGCTCTTTTAGACCAACCCAAGCTCTCTAAATGCTTAGCATGGAAGCTTCACATGCTTAAACTCTTTTAAAAACTCTACGAAACAAGAAGTTTATTATTAAAAAAACAAATATAAATGTGCAAATACACTTGTTTATCACCTTTTAGATGTTTAATTATATGCTGTGTTATGATGAATTTTTTCACTATTGCAACTTCTTAAAATATCATTTTTTGTTTTTTTATCCTATAATTAATTTTTGATATATTAGGGTCATCATTGTTAACTATTGGGATAATTGTGAAAATAAAGATCATATCTCCTCTTACTGTTTCCCTGCCTAGTGTCACCTCAAAGCCTTGCATATAATAGGTGTTAAAAGCATGTTTGCTGAAATGGAAACATGCATGGGAAAGTTATCTTTTTTAGTCATTCACATCAAGTAGAAGAAACAGCTGTCTTTAATGAGGGATTTTTACATTCTTTCCCAAGTTCTATTTCTTTAGATAATGCAAAATAAAGAGATATTTGACTCTTGATCTTAGATTATATAGGTTGTGTATAAATCAAATCCAAGTTACTGTCAAATCATCTGAAGATTCACTTACATCTTAGTATCACTAGTTTTCTCAGTGAAGGGAAATATTCAGATAATAATAATGCATTAATAGTTGTATGCATACTATGGATCAGTGCTTTATTAGTTTTTTACAGTTCTCATAACAATTTTGTGAGATAGGTACTACTATTGCTGTCATTTTCACAGATGAAGAAACTGAGACCCAGGAAAGTTAATGAATTTTTAGGGTTAGGGACTGCAAGCTCATACCTGAGTGGACTGGCATTCATTCAAACCCAGGAGTCACTCTCTACCATTCTTTTCTTAACACTCTACTAAACCTACTTCTGAGAAGTTTCATTCTTCTTAGATTACTCTGACTATGGGCTTCCCAAGTGAAGCTAGTGGTAAAGAACCCACCTGCCAATGCAGGAGACATAAAAGAAGCAGATTCCATCCCTGGGTCAGGAAGATCCCCTGGAGGAGGTCATGGCAACCCGCTCCAGTATTCTTGCCAGGAGAATCCCATGGACAGAAGAGTCTGGCACGCTATAGTCCATGCAGTCACAAAGAGTCGGACACAACTGAAGCAACTTAGGATGCACACACAGAGGCACACACATGCTCATTATAGTCACAATCTCATTTAATATTCCCAAATCAAATTTACAAAATCACTAATGTACAAGATTGAATGCTAGTGCTCACTGCTATCAGGGTGGGGATATTACATAAAGTTTACAATTGTCCAACTAGCATGTGCTATACATTCTGATTTGAGAATCAAAAGTGAAGGTAAGCATGTACAATTTAAGTCTACACACCCCTGACTTGTCTTTAAATTTTGGTAAAGAAACATCTATAAGCACTTTTAAGTTTAGAAAGTCAGAACAGTGATATAAATTCAAAATATGAGTTTATACTAATCAAAATTGAAAACCATAAAAAGTTTGTCTACATGAACAGTCTCCATAGTGATAATTTTGCAAAACACTGGAAAAACATTCAAGGTATTTAGAAAGACTATAAAGATGTTTTATGAAGATGGCACAAAAAATACTTTCTCATGAGCAGATAGGGAGTCCAACTTGAAAATTCAAATTAACTTTTTGTATGATGCATTATTTAATAAATGTTAGCATTAATTTTTAAAGAGTTTAATTTGCATACCATTACTGGGCCAAATGGTTGACGAGGATCACAATTAAAGAAAGATGCACCATTCATTTTACTAAGGAGAAAAAAAAAATCCAACAAAGTCAAATCTTCATCATTAAACTGAATAAAGGCAGCCTGTAACTGCCAAAGATATAGAACTCCTTAACAGATGCATTTTAACTCCTGTGATTATTTAAATCAAACTCCTTTATGTATGACCCTAAGCAAAAGCTCAATATCTTCTTGAGGAATATGTATTTTTTTTTAAATACTATGGACTTCAGAGGGAAGAAAACATTAGGAAAGAAAAGCAAATTTGGCCATTGGGCTTGGGAATATAAGTATAATATGGAAGAATATGCCATCACTTAATGTTATACCATGGACATAAAGCACTCACGTAAAATGGAAGACACTTCACTAGCACATTAAATAGCATTGAGTACCAGCATGATTCCATCAGTGTTTAGTCCAGAGAAGTTATACAGAAAACAGACCTAGAAATCACTGTCATATAGTCTATCACCTAAACAAAATTTATTATTTTCACATGTACCCCTCCCATAAAGGAAAACTTACAGAATTGCTACATGCTAGGCAAAGGCCTGATATTCTGTTCATATGTGGACTAACAAACCTACAGTATGTATAATTAAGTTAGTATTAATATATGACCTGCTTGTAATAAGCTGCTGACTAAGAATACCTGGAGGGTTGGGGCAGGGTCTAGAAAGACCCACCTTGCCAGATGTCTATCACAAGGATGGTCATTCACACCCTGGTTCTGAACATTGATTGGGCACTGAGTATATTTGCCTGCTGTAATGGACATTTGTTTTCATCATGAGCTTTTTATAGTTGCTATACTTAAAACTACTCATGATGAATTGTCCCATCTTTAGTTGTGTTCATCAGAACACAGCATAGGTGGCCTTGCACTGGGTCCATTAAACCTTCGCAGATTCCAGTGGTGTGGAAACAAGGACTTCAGGCTCATACCAAGTGTGGACCACAGTGGCAGTGACTGCATATTTGTGGGGGAGGGGACGGAAAGGTCTGTTTTGCTTTAAATAACTTAAAATTGTGATAAAAGTAATTCATCTTTGCTGTAGAGAAACTGAAAAATAAGTGTTTGAAGGAAAACCAAATCACGATACCTTTCAACAAACAACCCCTGAAACATTTTGGTGTTAAGACTCCAAATATTTTCTCTGTACAAACATGTGCAATAGCAACCATCCTATTTGATAAAGAGCAGTCTTTGGTTACTCAGAAAAGGGTTTTATAAAGTGAAGAACCTTTAAGATTATGCATGCACAGTAAGTTTAACTTAATAAATAAGCATTCTTCACTAAGCCTGTAATGTAGAACCAAATATTTTCTGATCATGCATCTTCTGATGGGAGCTCCATGTCCTCTTTTTAACATGAATCATTTTCCTAATGAACCATAAGTAATTTCTAGATCGACTTTCCTAAAATGGAACAATAATATAAAGACATAGAGAAATCTCAGTATAGAATATGAGAATTCAATCATTTCCTCCAGTGTTGTGTAGTTTCCTTGTCCACTTATAAACATGAGCAAATCCTTTTAACTACTCAAATTTATTAACTTTTTCCAAAAGAATCCTATTAATTCAACATGAACAATTACTCTTTTTTTAGCACTCATAGTTTACTGACATTTTAATCTATAACTAGGCTTTATATATATAGGACCAAGGAGCATGACATTAAGATACAAAAACAAACATCTGACTCTAAATCCACGTATAAATCAATAGGTAGCACAAAAATGTAGCTATCCACGAGAGTTGCCAGCTCTCCATTAATACTGACATCAGTAAAGATAATTTACAAATGGAAGAGGGAATCTGATGCTACTGTTAAGTAGAAGTCAAGTAAGAGCTTCTCTGGGTTTAATATTACAAATTAGAATCATATGTTCTATTGTATATCAGCATTAGTACATTCTGTTTTATCACTCACATATTTGGGGAGAATTTTCTCATCACAAATATATAAAATGTGATATTTTACATAGCAGCATAGAATCTGTTGCTGTAGACCATTAAATATTCAACTGATCCCCTGTTGTTGGGTACTTAAGTTGCTGCTGCTTATACTATCATGTAATACTACAGTTTTATGTGTACTTCTATTTTCTTAAATTATATGCCTAGAATAAAGAATTAATCAATGAAGTAAATATTATAAAAGCACTTGATACCTATTTCCAAATCATCAGACATTTTCATCATCTATTATCACTACTATACTAGATAGCAATTTTGAAACTTAATATATAATGTTAATCTATTCCTTTCCTTTTCCAATTTAGCATTGAAAAGACTGATGCTAAATTTGCATTTTTTTAAATGAGTTTTCTCATTTTCTTATTAGATGTAAATATTTATTTTTAGGTGGTTCTTTTGTTTTCATTTTACATATGGTGAATATTATTTTTTATGGGTAATATTTTAGATTTAGATTTTGCTTTTATATTAGAAATCTTTAGATTTCTTAGATAGTCAAATGCCTATCAATCTTTTTCTTTTCTGTTTGCTTCTTTTATGCTTTGAAAAGAAAACTCAAAATCAGATAAATGTGTCTTACATTTTCTAATGTTTTATCAGTTCAGTACAGTTCAGTTCAGTTGCTCAGTCATGTCTGACTCTTTGCAACCCCATGAATTGCAATATGCCAGGCCTCCCTGTCTATCACCAACCCCCGGAGGTCACTCAGACTCAGGTTCATCGAGTCAGTGATGCCATCCAGCCATCTCATCCTCTGTCATCCCCTTTCCTCTTGCCCCCAATCCCTCCCAGCATCAGAGTCTTTTCCAATGAGTCAACTCTTCGCATGAGGTGGCCAAAGGACTGGAGTTTCAGCTTTAGCATCATTTCTTCCAAAGAACACCCAGGACTGATCTCCTTCAGAATGAACTGGTTGGATCTCCTTGCAGTCCAAGGGACTCTCAAGAGTCTTCTCCAACACTACAGTTCAAAGCATCAGTTCTTCAGTACTCAGCTTTCTTCACAGTCCAACTCTCACATCCATACATGACTACTAGAAAAACCATGCCCTTGACTAGATGGACCTTTGTAGGCAAAGTAATATCTCTGCTTTTTAATATGGTGTCTAGGTTGGTCATAGCTTTTCTTCCAAGGAGTAAGCGTTTTTTAATTTCATGGCTGCAATCACCATCTGCAGTGATTTTGGAGCCCAAAAAATAAAGTCTGCCACTGTTTCCCCTGTTTCCCCATCTATTTGCCATGAAGTGATGGGTCCAGATGCCATGGTCTTCATTTTCTGAATGTTGAGCTTTTAGAGTTATTTATTTTTTTTTTTAATTTTTATTTGTACTTTATTTTACTTTATGATACTGTATTGGTTTTGCCATACATTGACATGAATCTGCCACAGGTGTATATGAGTTCCCAATCCTGAACCCCCCTCCCACCTCCCACCCCATATCATCTCTCTGGATCATCCCCATGCACCAGCCCCAAGCATCCTGTATCCTACATCAAACATAGACTGGCGATTCGTTTCTTACATGATAGTATACATGTTTCAGTGCCATTCTCCCAAATCATCCCACTCTCTCCCTCTCCCTCAGAGTCCAAAAGTCTGTTCTATACATCTGTGTCTCTTTTGCTGTCTCACATACAGGGTTATCATTACCATCTTTCTAAATTCCATATATATGTGTTAGTATACTGTATTGGTGTTTTTCTTTCTGGCTTACTTCACTCTGTATAATTGGCTCCAGTTTCATCCATCTCATTAGAACTGATTCAAATGTATTCTTTTTAATGGCTGAGTAATACTCCATTGTGTATATGTACCACTGCTTTCTTATCCATTCATCTGCTGATGGACATCTAGGTTGTTTCCATGTCCTGGCTATTAGAAATAGTGCTGCAATGAACATTGGGGTACATGTGTCTCTTTCAATTCTGTTTCCTCAGTATGTATGCCCAGCAGTGGGATTGCTGGGTCATATGGCAGTTCTATTTGCAATTTTTTAAGGAGTCTCCACACTGTTCTCCATAGTGGCTGTACTAGTTTGCATTCCCACCAACAGTGTAGGAGGGTTCCCTTTTCTCCACACCCTCTCCAGCATTTATTGCTTGCAGACTTTTGGATCGCAGCCATTCTGACTGAATGTTGAGCTTTAAGCCAACTTTTTCGCTCTCCTCTTTCACTTTCATCAAGAGGCTCTTTAGTTCTTCACTTTCTGCCATAAGGGTGGTGTCATCTACATACCTGAGGTTATTGATATTTTTCCCGGCAACCCTGATTCCAGCTTGTGCTTCCTCCAGCCCAGTGTTTCTCATGATGTGCTCTGCATATAAGTTAAATAAGCAGGGTGACAATATACAGCCTTGACGTACTCCTTTCCTGATTTAAAACCAGTCTGTTGTTCCATGTCCAGTTTCAACTGATACTTCCTGACCTGCATACTGATATCTCAAGAGGCAGGTCAGCTGTTCTGGTATTCCCATCTCTTTCAGAATTTTCCACAGTTTGTTGTGATCTACACACTTTAAGGCTTTGGCATAATCAATAAAGCAGAAGGAGATGTTTTTCTGGTATTCTCTTGCTTTTTCTTTCTTTTGTTTATCTATTTTTTTATTATTTATTTATTATTATTATTTTTTTTTTTGCTTTACGATATTGTATTGGTTTTTCCATACATTAACATGAATCTGCCACGGGTGTACACGTGTTCCCAATCCTGAACCCCCCTCCCACCTGCCTCCCCATACCATCCCTCTGGTCATCCCAGTGCACCAGCCCCGAGCATCCTATATCCTGCATCAAACCTAGACTGGCAATTCATCTCTTGCTTTTTCAATGATCCAATGGATGTTGGCAACTTGGTCTCTGGTTCCTCTGCCTTTTCTAAATCCAGCTTGAACATCTGGAAGTTCACATTACACGTACTGTTGAAACCTGGCTTGGAGAATTTTAAGCATTATTTACTAGCGTAAGAGATAAGCACAATTGTGCGGTAGTTTGAGCATTCTTTAGCATTGCCTTCCTTGGTTCTGGAGAAGGAAATGGCAACCCACTCCAGTATTCTTGCCTCGAGAATCCCATGGACAGAGGAACCTGGTGGGCTATATTCCATGGGGTTGCAAAGAGTCGGACACGATGGAGTGACTTCACTTTCACTTCTTTGGGACTGGAATGGAAACTGACCTTTTCCAGTCCTGTGGCCACTGCTGAGTTTTCCAAACTTGTTGGCGTATTGAAGTGCAGCACTTTCACAGCATCATCTTTTAGGATTTGAAATAGCTCAACTGGAATTCCATCACCTCCACTAGCCTTTTTCATAGTGATGCATCCTAAGGCCCACTTGACTTCACATTCCAGGATGTCTGGCTCTAGGTGAGTGATCACACCATCGTGGTTATCTGGGTCATGAAGATCTTTTTTGTATAATTCTTCTGTGTATTCTTTCCACCTTT
Source organism: Redunca redunca (assembly GCA_006410935.1). Classification (NCBI taxonomy): domain Eukaryota; kingdom Metazoa; phylum Chordata; class Mammalia; order Artiodactyla; family Bovidae; genus Redunca; species Redunca redunca. The sequence goes on from SJYQ01001316.1 coordinate 434,502, forward strand.
TCTTAATACCTTCTGCTTCTGTTAGGTCCATACAATTTCCGTCCTTTATAGTGCTCATCTTTGCATGAAATGTTCCCCTCGGTATCTCTAATTTTCTTGAAGAGATCTCGTCTTCCGCATTCTATTGTTTTCCCCTATTTCTTTGCATTGAGGAAGGCTTTCTTATCTCTCCCTGCTATTCTTTGGAACTCTGCATTCAAATGAGTATATCTTTCCTTTTCTCCTTTGCTTTAGCGTCTCTTCTTTTCTCAGCTATTTGTAAGGCCTCCTCGGACAACCATTTTGCCTTTTTGCATTTCTTTTTCTTGTAGATGGTCTTGATCCCTGCCTCCTGTACAATGTCACAAGCCTTCGTCCATGGTTCTTCATGCACTCTGTCTATCAGATCTAATCCCTTGAATCTATTTGTCACTTCCACTGTATAATCATAAGGGATTTGATTTAGGCCATACCTGAATGGTCTAGTGGTTTTCCCTACTTTCTTCAATTTCACTTTGAATTTGACAATAAGGACTTCATGATCTGAGTTACAGTCAGTTCATGGTCTTGTTTTTGCTGACTATATAGAGCTTCTCCATCTTTGGCTGCCAAGAATATAATCAATCTGATTTCAGTATTGACCATCTGGTGATGTCCACGTGTAGAGTCTTCTCTTGTGTTGTTGGAAGAAGGTGTTTGCTATGACCAGGGCGTTCTCTTGGCAAAACTCTATTAGTCTTTGCTCTGCCTCATTTTGTAATCCAAGGCCAAATTTGCCCATTACTCCAGGTATCTCTTGACTTCCTACTTTTGCATTCCAGTCCCCTATGAGGAAAAGAACATCTTTTGGGGCTGTTAGTTCTAGAATGTCTTGTAGGTCTTCATAGACCCACTCAACATCAGCTTCATCAGCATTACTGGTGGGGGCACACACTTGGATTACTGTGCATGACATGCCTTCAGTACAGTTCAGTCGCTCAGTCATATCCAACTCTTTGCAATGTCATGGACTGCAGCACACCAGGCCACCCTATCCATCACCAACTCCCAGAGTTTACTCAAACTCATGTCCATTGAATGGGTGATGCCATCCAATCATCTCATCCTCTGTCATCTCCTTCCCCTCTTGCCTTCAATCTTTCCTAGCATCAGTGTCTTTTCAAATGAGTCAGTTCTTCCCATCAGGTGGCCAAAGTATTGCAGTTCAGCTTCAACATGTCCTTCCAATGGACATTCAGGACCAATTTCCTTTAGGATGGACTGGTTGGATCTCCTTGCATCCCAAGGGACTCTCAAGAGTCTTCTCCAACACCACAGTTCAAAAGCACCAATTCCTCGGCTCTCAGCTTTCTTTATAGTCCAATTCTCACATCCATGCATGACTACTAGAAAAACTGTGGCCTTGACTAGACAGACCTCTGTAGGCAAAGTAATGTCTCTGCTTTTTAATATGCTGTCTAGGTTGCCTTGGAAATGAATAAAGATTATTTTGTCATTTTTGAGATTGCATCTAAGTACTGCATTTCAGACTCTTTTGTTGTCTATGAGGGCTACTCCATTTCTTCTAAAGGATTCTTGCCCACAGAAGTAGATATAATGGTCAACTAAAGACAACACCCAGTTTCAAATGTGACTGGTGATGAAAGTAAACTCTGATGCTGTAAAGAACAACATTGCATAGGAATCTGGAACGTTAGGTCCATGAATGAAGGTAAATTAGTGGTCAAACAGGAGATGGCAAGAGTAAATATCGACATTTTAAGAATCAGTGAACTAAAATGGACTGGAATGGGTGAATTTAATTCAGATGACCATTTCACAACATAATAGAGAATATAATAAAAATTAATAATAATCCTTCCATTTCTTTCATTTCCTACCTTTGATTCCTTTCTTTGTCTATTCTACAAACATTTAAGAAATAATGTTTACTCTGTGTCCTTCATTGCTTCCATTATAACTCACTTTATTATTTCTGAATAAAATATGTGGAAATAGAATTTAGAGTAATAATATACTCATAAAATACAATCCTTATAATTCCATACTTACAATGAAAAGATATAAGCCAAAAGGCTCAACTCTTCAAATCTGAGGCAATGTCTTAACTACTGATTATTTCAACATGCCAGCAAAAGATGAGTAAATGGCCAAAACAAGCAGGTAATCATTGGGAAGTTCTGACTCCCATTACTTACATCCTTCACAAAGAAAGCACTCTTCAAAAGTAAGTGCATTTTCCCTAGGAAAAACATGACTCACAGTGACCACTTCATATAAGGACAGTATTAAAGGTACTTATGGAGGCTTAGGCTTTTTGCTAAAGTTTGTCAGACCAAGAATCATTCACATTACTTCTATGGAAAAATAACCCAAGTTACAAATAACCAACTTGAAAATAAAAATTTTAAATTATTTTCTTCTGATTTGTTCATGGGGAAGTGTCTACCAGCTTGAGCTTAAATTTCCTTCTGTTGAATTAAAGTTAGAAGTCAGCTTGTTTTTAAAGGCAGCCCCCATACAAATCAATAGTTGCTTTTGTGTATGTGACTTTATTCCATAGTTAATGGTCCATAGGTAGAGAACCAATGCTCTCATGAAGGTAGAACAATTATACAGTTTTACTTACCCTCATAAAATAATTCATTTCCAATTTTATTGTCTAAGTTTCTTAAGTTACTATTATGATAGTAAGATAATTTTAGTTAGTTGCAAAATTGCAGCACAATTTGCATGCAGAAAATGTTTTTAATTTGAACTAATTACTGGATGAAGGCTTTAGGTATTTCTGCTTTATTGACTATACCAAAGCCTTTGACTGTGTGGATCACAATACACTGCGGAAAATTCTGAAAGAGATGGGAATACCAGACCACTTGACCTGCCTCTTGAGAAACCTATATGCAGGTCAGGAAGCAATAGTTAGAACTGGACATGGAACAACAGACTGGTTCCAAATAGGAAACGGAGTACGTCAAGGCTGTATATTGTCACCCTGCTTATTTAACTTATATGCAGAGTACATCATGAGAAACGCTGGGCTGGAAGAAGCACAAGCTGGAATCAAGATTGCCGGGAGAAATATCAATAACCTCAGATATG
>SJYQ01001316.1:438062-532035 GCA_006410935.1 Redunca redunca
GATGATAATTTTTAAATATATAAGGATGTTCAATAAAATGAAATATACTCATTTTAAGGTAGTATGATGTTAGTTGAAAAAAGTTAAGTGAAAATATTATCAATTATGTTAACATAACATAGCAGAACTTAAATACCCATTTTTATCAAAATGGAGTGATCAGAGTTTGAATTCCAACTCACTTACTTAGTACCTGTGTGATTTTGAACAAGTAATTGATCTTTTCACACTTAAATATGCTCCTATACGAAATGAAGATGAAAAAAATGTATTTCAAAAAATTATTTTGAAGATTTAGTGCCATAATATACATGAAGTGAAAGTGAAAGTCACTCAGTTGTGTCCAACTCTTTGCGACCATGGAATTATCTAGGCCAGAAAATGATTGGGTAGCCTTTTCCATCTCTGGGTATTCTTCCCAACCAGGGATCGAACCCAGGTCTCCTGCATTGTGGGTAGATTCTTTGCTGGCTGAGCCACAAGAGAAGCCCAATATATGTGAAAGCTTTGCCAAAGTTAAAGCACTAACCACACTGTTAATTAAGAGAACACTTTGCAAGACTGTCTTTCTGAAACTATTCCTTTGTAGAGGCTTCTGACTTAGAATTAACATGCTTAGGTTAAACATTAAAAGTATCGACAAAACTAAAAAAAATCTAAGGAAATTAGTATCCATCTAAACTGTTGCTGGTGTCTTAATTGATATAAAATTTTGACAATGTCTTTTGAAATTGTGAAATATGCCTAGCCTTTGATCCATCACTTCCACTATAGGAATTTATCCTAAAGGAGTATTTTTAAAGTTTCAAAGGACCGAAATTTTTTTTTTTTTTTAGATAACAACAACAAAAAAAGAAACCACAGAAATGTTCATTAGAAATTGCAATACAGCCAGATACTAGAACATTTAACAATATCTAATAAAGGGGTAGACCTTACAAACAGTACAAATATGAAATCTAAAATATAGTTAAGTAAAAAAAAGTTATAGGTTTATATATATATATATTGTAATATAATTACATTTGGGGGTGTTGCTTATATATAGTAAATTGCCTAGAAGGCTATATAGTAAGTCATTAACAGTGTCTGCCTGTGAGACCTAAGATGGGTATCGTTATAGTGGAGAGAATAGGGAGAACTCTTGCTATTATATGTCTGGATTTTGCTTAATTTTCTTTATTATAGACATATATTTTTTAAGCAATAAAATATTTTAAATAGGTTGCTGCTATTAAAGAAAATATACAAAAGGTAGAGATAAATGAATGCATTGGTCAAGAAGGAGGCAAGAGGAGAATGGAGGAAAGGGGGCTCAATGAAGAAAATGCAGAGTATGACTGAGAATATAGAAGAGTCCAGATGAAGAAGAGGTTTGCTTTAGATGATAGATCAGGAATTTAGGGATTTAAGGCACCCTGCCATTATTGGATTCCAAACAGAACTTCCCTCATCACTTACACTTTTGTCTCTGAATACAAACATGCCCATGTTAAGGCATTCACAGAGCAATTCCAACCAAGTGCAATTTTCTTTCTTTCCAAATAGACCCTATCTTCTTTATGTATAATCTAGAATCACCATCTGACATCCTCATGAATTACCTTTCAGCCGTGCCCAATGTCTTAAAACAGCAACTGTGGCTATGATCTCATGGTGCCAGGAAAATCTCAAGGCTTTATTTCTCAATCTCTTCCTAAGCCCCCACTCGGCTCTCGTTAACCTGATTTCATGTTATCTGATGCTACACTTTGGATGTAGCTGACTCTACTTGTCTGGTTAATTTTATGATCAGATTCTCATCTTTTTCGCATCACTGCTTCCTCACCTTTCCTTCTTTTAACTCATCAACCCACTACAATGTTTCTTTTGCTCATATCACAGTCATCACCTCTTATGTAAACTTTTGCAATAGCCTCTTAAACCTCATCTTAAGTGTCACTTTACTACAATCCATTCTCCATAATGCTGTCAAGTATTTCTCTATAGATCTGATCATATCACTTGCTTAGTGAAAATCTTTTCTAGCTCCCCACTGTTTAAATAATAAGAAACAATCAGTTCTTGATGAAATAAAACTTTTAATAATCATGCTGTTTAAGAGATCATCTTCAGAAAAAGCACTATATATATATAAAAATATATAGAACGTGGCCAAATTTTTTGTCATAATTAAACGTCTTACTATGACATTAAAAGAATGAATATAAATACTGGGCATTAGAAGATAGAAAAAGAGAAGCAAAACCCCTAAAATACAAGAAATTACAGAAAATAGTAAGTAAATGGAATAGCTGCTTCTTTGGGCAGGGGGAGGATCCCAATAAAGTGAAGGCACTCTGGTAAGCTTAATTTAATAATAAAGAGAAAACATTAGCAATATAACAAGCTATGCAGAGTATATTTGAAATTATAGTAAAACAGGTTTAAATCAATTTAACTTTGTCCTTACAAAGAAGGAAATCTTCGCAAAAGCAAACCATTCTTAACAAAAACAATTTCATAAGAAAATAGAAATGAACAGAACTGACTCAATAATCCTAGAAGAACTCGGGAAACTTGTCAAATCCCTCAAGAAGGTACATGACCCAGTAGTTTCCAAAGCCAATTATGTGAAAATACCCAATGAATTTCTGCAATTTTATTTAAGATGTGTCAGAACATATGATAAGAAAAACATTCCAATTCATTTTATGAACTAACCATAACAGAATTTAATAAAGATAGAACAAAAAAGAAAACAAATGATTAATTTCACAAAACAGAGGCTGACCTCCCACAGTTTTCAAAAAAAAAAATACACAAAAGAAGCAGTATTGCATCATAGATGATTTAATATAGAAAATCTATTAATATAATTTATCCTATTCAAAAACTAAATTCGAAACTCCTTATGATCACAGTTAGGTACCCAGCAGACATTGCTTGTGAAAACATTTAGCAAAACAAAAATATAGTTTGCTCACTAAACATGGCAAGGATATTCTATTCCAAACAAACAGTCCATAATACCTAATATTGAAACAGTAGATGCACAAGTCATGAAATCCGGAGAAAGTCAAAGGTCATTCTCTTACCACTATTATTTACCACAATTTTAAAAGAGCTAGTCAATATTATCAGGCCAGAAAACAAAAGAAAATTTTTAAAAGGTGAAAATTTATATTTACCAGCTGCTGCTGCTGCTGCTGCTAAGTCGCTTCAGTCGTGTCTGACTCTTTGTGACCCCATAGAAGGCAGCCCACCAGGCTCCTCCATCCTTGGGATTCTCCAGGCAAGAACACTGGAGTGGATTGCCATTTCTTTCCCCAATGCACGAAAGTGAGAAGTGAAAGTGAAGACGTTCAGTCGTGTCTGATTCTTCGCGACCCCATGGACTGCAGCCCACCAGGCTCCTCCATCCATGGGATTTTCCAGGCAAGAGTGCTGGAGTGGAGTGCCATTGCCTTCTCAAATTTACCAGCTACATTAACATTATTTCCGTAAAATAAAATTTGCTGATTTTAACGGTACAATTCAACAAAACTTGACAAACTTAAGTAATTGTGTTACTGTGACTATAATCATGATATAGGCTATCAAGACAAAATGTTCCCTGTAGCCTTTTGAAATTAATCACTTCATCCTACCCCTTCCTTGCACCTGGCAACCACTGATCCACATTCTGTCAATATAGTTTTACTTTTTTTGTTATTTCTCACCCTCTCCTCCCCTTCCCCCATGTCCACAAGTCTATTTTCTGTCTGTTTCTCCATTGCTGCCCTGTAAGTAAATTCTTCAGTATCATTTTTCTAGATTCTGAATATATGCATTAGAACATGATATTTATCTTTCTGACTTACTTCACTCTGCATAATAAGTTCTAGGTTCATCTACTTCATTAGAACTAACTCAAAGGTGTTCCTTTTTATGGCTAAGTAATATTCCATTGTGTATATATACCACAACTTTTTTTATCAGTCATGTGTTGATGGGCATCTAGATTGCTTCCATGTTCTAGCTATTGTAAACAGTGCTGCAGTGAACAATGGGATACATGTGTCTTTTTCAATTTTGGTTTCCTCAGGGTATATGCCTGGAGGCTTCCCTGGTGGCTCAGAGGTTAAAGCGTCTGCCTGCAATATGGGAGACCCAGGTTTGATCCTTGGATTGGGAAGATCCCCTGGAGAAGGAAATGGCAACCCACTCTAGTATTCTTACCTGGAGAATCCCATGGATGGAGGAGCCTGGTAGGTAGGCTATAGTCTACAGGATTGCAAAGAGTTGAACATGACTGAGTGACTTCACTTTCAGGGTATATGTCTAGGAGTGGGATTGCTGCGTCATATGGTGGTGTTGTTCCTAGTTTTTTTAAGGAATCTCCATATCGTCTTCCAGAATGGCTATATCAATTTACATTCCCACCAAAAAACAGTGTAAAAACATTCCCTTTTCTCCACACCCTCTCCATTTATTGTTCGTAGACTTTTTGATGATGGCCATTCTGACTGGTGTGAGGTGATATCTCATTGTAGTTTTGATTTGCATTTCTCTAATAATAAGCGATGTTGAGCATCTTTTCATGTGTTTGTTAGCTATCTGTATGTCTTCTTTGGAGATATGTCTGTTTAGGTCTTTTTCCCACTTTTTGATTAGGTTGTTTGTTTTTCAAGTATTGAGTTCTATGAGCTGCTTGTATATTTTAGAAATTAATCCTTTGTCAGTTGTTTCATTTGCTATTATTTTCTCCCATTCTGAGGGTTGTCTTTTCACCTTGCTTATAGCTTCCTTTGCTGTGTAAATGCTTTTAAGTTTAATCAGGTCCCACTTGTTTACTTTTATTTTTATTTCTGTTACTCTAGGAGGTGGGTCATAAAGGATCTTGCTTTGATTTATATTATCAGGTGTTCTACCTATGTTTTCCTCTAGGAGTTTTATAGTTTTTGGTCTTACATTTAGGTCTTTAATCCATTTTGAGTTTATCTTTGTGTATGGTGTTAGAAAGTGTTCTAATTTTATTCTTTTACATGTAGCTATCCAGTTTCCCCAGCACCATTTATTGAAGATTCTGTCTTTGCCCATTGTATATTCTTGCCTCCTTGTTCAAAAATAAGGTACCCATAGGTGCATATATTTGTTTCTGGGCTTTCTATATTGTTCCATTGGTTTACATTTCTGTTTTTGTGCCAGTACCATACTGTCTTGATGATTGTATCTTTGTACCATGAAATTAAAAGATGCTTACTCCTTGGAAGAAAAGTTATGACCAACCTAGATAGTATATTCAAAAGCAGAGACATTACTTTGCTGACTAAGGTCCGTCTAGTCAAGGCTATGGTTTTTCCTGTGGTCATGTATGGATGTGAGAGTTGGACTGTGAAGAAGGCTGAGCACTGAAGAATTGATGCTTTTGTACTGTGGTGTTGGAGAAGACTCTTGAGAGTCCCTTGGACTGCAAGGAGATCCAACCAGTCCATTCTGAAGGAGATCAGCCCTGGGATTTCTTTGGAAGGAATGATGCTTAAGCTGAAACTCCAGTACTTTGGCCACCTCATGCGAAGAGTTGACTCATTGGAAAAGACTCTGATGCTGGGAGGGATTGGGGGCAGGAGGAGGAGGGGACGACCAAGGATGAGACGGCTGGATGGCATCACTGACTCGATGGACGCAAGTCTGAGTGAAGTCCGGGAGTTGGTGATGGATAGGGAGGCCTGGCATGCTGCGATTCATGGGGTCGCATAGAGTTGGACACAACTGAGTGACTGAACTGAACTGAAGATAACCTGAAGTCAGGAAAGTTGATTCCTCCAACTCGATTCTTCTTTCTCAAGACTGCTTTGGCTATTCGGGGTCTTCTGTGATTCCATATGAATTGTGAAATTTTTTGTTCTAGTTTTGTTAAATGTGTCATTGGTAATTTGGTAGGGATCACACTGAATTTGTAGATTGTGTTTGGTAGTATAGTCATTTCCACAGTATTGATTCTTCCTACCCAGGAACACGGCTTATCTCTTCATCTATTTATGTCATCTTTTATTTCTTTTGTTAGTTTCTTATAAACTATCTGTGTACAGCTCTTTTGTCTCCTTAGGTAAGTTCATTCCTAGATATTTAATTCTTTTTGTTGCAATGGTGAATGGGATTTATTCCTTAATTTCTCTTTCTTATTTTTCATTGTTAGTAAATAGAAATGCAAGTGATTTCTATGTATTGATTTTGTCTCCTGCAGCTTTGCTAAATTCACTGATTAGCTCTAGTAATTTTCTGATACTATCTTTAGGGTTTTCTATGTACAGTATCGTGGGCTTCCCTGGTGGCTCAGAGGGTAAAGCATCTGCCTGCAATGCAGGAGACCTGGTTCGATCCCTGGGTCAGGAAGATCCCCCCGAAGAAGGAAATGGCAACCCATTCCAGTACCCTTGCCTGGAAAATCCCATGGACAGAGAAGCCTGGTAGACTACAGTCCATGGGATCGCAAAGAGTCATGTCATCTGCAAACAGTGAGAGCTTTACTTCTTCTTTTCTGATCTAGAATCCTTTTATTTCTTTTTTTTTCTCTGATTGCTGTAGCTAGGACTTCCAGAGCTGGTTCTTTGAGAAGATAAAACTGACAAACCTTTGGCCAGACTCATCAAGAAAAAAAGAGAGAAGAATCAAATGAACAAAATTAGAAATAAAAAAGGGGAGGTTACAATAGATAATGCAGAAATACAAAGCATTATAAGAGACTATTATGAACAACTATATGGCAATAAAATGGATAACCTGAAAGAAATGGACAGATTCTTAGAAAAGTTCAATCCTCCAAGACTGAACCAGGAAGAAATAGAAACTATGAACAGCCCAATTACAAGCACTGAAATTGAAGCTTTGATCAACAATCTCCCAAAAAACAAAAGCCCAGGACCAGATGGCTTCACAGAAGAATTCTGTCAAACATTTCAAGAAGAGCTAATGCCTATCCTTCGAAAACTCTCAAAAAATTACAGAGGGAGGAACACTTCCAAACTCATCCTACGAGGCCACCGTCACCCTGATACCAAAACCAAAGACAACACAAAGAAAGAACACTACAGGCCAATATCACTGATGAACACAAACACAAAAATCTCAACAAAAGTTTAGCAAACAGAACTCAGCAACACATCAAGAAGCCCCTACACCATGATCAAGTTGGGTTTATTCCAGGAAAGCAAGGATTCTTCAATATACACAAGTCAATCAATGTGATACACCATATTGACAAATTGAAAGATAAAAACCATACGATCATCTCAATAGATACAGAAAAAGCCTTTGACAAAATTCAGCACTCATTTATGATGAAAACTCTTCAAAAAATGGGCATAGAAGGAACCTACCTCAATATAATAAGGGCCATATATGATGAGCCTACAGGAAACATTATTCCCAATGGTGAAAAACTGAAATCATTCCCTCTAAGATCAGGAACAAGACAAGGGTGTCCACTTTCCCCACTAAAATAGTATGCTTAATTTAATAACAAACTGCCAAACTATTCTCATAGCAGCTATAAAGTTGTTGCTTTCCCAATTGTTGCATATCCTTTGCAACCTTGAATAATGTCACTTTTTTGTTTCAGCATATTAAGAAGGTGTGTATGAGTAACATGTTGTAGTTCTTATTCATATTTCCTTAGTGAATAACGATGAGTGTGTTAACATTGTTGTATCTTCTATGTTAAAGTTTCTGTTTTGTATCTTTGGTCATTTTTTAATTGGCTCATCTCGTTAAATTGAAAGAGTTCTCTATACTTTCTAGATATAACTCTTTATCAGTTACATGTTTTATAATGAGTTTCTCCCACTGTGTGATTTACCTTTTCATTTTTTAACAGTACTTTTTGAAGGACAAGAGGTTAATATTGAAATTTAATTTATTATTTTTCTCTTTGGTTTATGCTTATGTGAGTCATGTGTAAGAAATGTTTGCCTAACTAAATCACAAAGTATTTTTTTCCCAATTTTCATCTAGAAGTTTTAAAAATTTGACATATTACATTTAAGTTTGTGATCCATTCTGAGTTAATTTTTATGTGTAGTGTGAGATTAGAGTCTAGGTTCATTGTTTTTTGCTTGTGGATATTCAATTGCTCCAGTAGGATTTGTTGAAAAGATTCTTTTTCCCATTGCAATACCTTGGCACCCTGAAAATCAATTAATCATATGTTTGTTGGTTTTTTCCTATACTACCTGTTCTGTTCTACTTATTTGTATATCTAGCCTTATTACAATACCACACTGCCTTAATCCCTGTAGCTTCAAAGTAAGCTTTGAAATCAGGTAGTTTGAATTCCTCTTGGTTCATATTTTAAATTTATTTTGGCTATTCTAGGTGCCTTGCATTTCCACTAAAAAAATGGGGGAGTTTTGAATGCTGTTTCATTAAAATTATATTGTGGGGAAATATAATTATATTGTGGGGAAAATTGACATTTATAGATTGGAACCATGAAATGAACATATTCCTCCATTCATATGTTTCTTAATTTCTCTCAGCAATGGTTAGTAGTTTTCATTGAACAGGTCTTATACATATTTTGTTCAATTTATTCTTAGGTATTTCTAATTACTAATAGCTAATTGAAAGATTTCCTTTAGGATTGACTGGTTTGATCTCCTTGCTATCCAAAGGACTCTCAAGAGTTTTCTGCAGCACCACAATATGAAAGCATCAATTCTTCAGTACTCTGGCTTCTTTATGGTCCAATTCCATATATGACTATTGAAAAAAACCAGAGCTTTGACTATACAGACCTTGGTAGGCAAAGTGATGTCTCTGCTTTTTAATATGCTGTCTAGGTTTGTCATAACTTTCCTTCCAAGGAGCAAGTGTCTTTTAATTCATGGCTGCAGTCACCATCTGCAGTGATTTTGGAGCCCAAGAAAAGACAATCTGTTACTGCTCCCAGTTTTCCTCCATCTATTTACCATGAAGTAGTAGGACTGTATGCCATATTCTTCATTTTTTGAATGTTGTATTTCAAGCCAGCTTTTTCAATCTTCTCTTTCACCCTCATCAAGAGGCTCTTTAGTTCCTCTTCATGTTCCACTATTAGAGTGGTCTCATCTACATATCTGAGGTATTGTCCCAGCAATCTTGATTCCAGCTTATGATTCATCCAGCCCAGCATTTCACATGATGTACTCTGCATATAAGTTAAGAAGAGTGACAATATACAACCTTGTCATACTTTTTTCCCAATTTTGAACCAGTACATTGTTCCATGTTCAGTTTTAATTATTGCTTCTTGACCTGCATACAGGTTTCTCAGAAGGCAGGTTTGATGGTCTGGTATTCCCATCTCTTTAAGAATTTACCATAGTTTGTCTTGATCCACACGGTCAAAGTCTTTAGCGTAGTCTATGAAGCAGAAGTAGATGTATCTCCTGGAATTCTCTTTTCTATGGTCCAACATACGTTGGCAATCTGATTTCTGATTCATCTGCCTTTTCTAGCTGACCCATTGGAAAAGACCCTGATTCTAGGAAAGATTAAGGGCAGGAGGAGAAGGGGGCAATAAGATGCAATAGTTGGATGGCACTCTGACTCAATGGACATGAGTTTGAGCAAACTCAAGGAGAAGCTGAAGGATAGAGAAACCTGGCATGCTGCAGTCCATGGGGTCACAAAGAGTCAGACACAACTTAGTGACTAATTAACAGCAATTTAAAGATACACATTTAAAAGTTTTATATTAACCTTATATCTTGAGACTGCTGAACTTACTCATTACTTCTACTAGGCTTGTTTTAGAAAAGTTAGTATTTTTCTATACTGACATAACTATGGATAAAGATATTTTTACTTCTTCCTTTCTAATCTATGGGGCTTCCCTGGTGGCTCAGTTGGTAAAGAATCTGCCTGTAATGTGGGAGACCCAGGTTCAATCCCTGGTGGGAAAGATCCCCTGGAGAAAGACACGGCAACCCACTCTAGTACTAGCGCCTAGAGAATTCCATGGACAGAAGAGCCAGGAGGAATACAGTCCATGAGGGTCACAAAGAGTCAGAGATGACTGAGTGACTAACACTTTCACTTTCTAATCTATATGTACTTTTTTCCTTCCCAATGTTGAACAGAATGGTGAGGGTGGATGTTCTTGCCTTATTCATGATCTTACATGGAAGTGCTCATTTGTTCATGATTACACATGATATTAGTTGTAGATTTTTTCACAGATGTACTTCTTAACATGAGGAAGTGTCCTTTGCTTGAGAATAATCTGCTGTAAGTTTTATCGCTAATGGATATTGAATTTAAAAGCTATTCCTGTACCTGTCGAGATGATCCGTATGATTTTCTTCTTTATTCTCTTTATATGAGGAATTACACTGATTTATTTTAATGTAGAAACAACCTTGCATTTCTAGAATAAGTCTAACTTGGTCATGATACATTATTCCTTTTATATATTATGTATGATTATTCTTATATATTGCTGAATTCATTTATTTATAAGAGAGGCTGTAGTTTTCTTTCTTTTAAAGTCCTTCTTTAAGGTTCCAAAACAATACTAGCATCATAAAATAAATTGGTAAGTGTTTCCTCCTCTTATTTCTGGAAGAATTTATACAGAATTGCTATTATATCTTCCTTAGCTTTTTGGTATGTTTTTTACCAATGAAGCCATCTGGGCCTGGAGTTTTCTTTGGGGAAAGGTTTTTAAGAATAAATTCAATTTCTTTAGAGATCTTGAGCTATTCAGGTTATCTATTTTTCTTTAGTGAGCTATTTGAGTATTTCAGAGTTGTGTGTCCATTTCATCTGAGTTGTCAAATTCATTGGTATTGTATTCACAGCAGCTTAATGTCAATAGACATATTATTATTCTTTTACTTTTTATAATATTTATAATTTTTATTGATCTTAAAGAACTAGCTTTTGGTCTAGTTGATTTTTTTCTATTGCATTTTTGTTTTCAATTTTGTTGATTTTGGCTCTTATTTACATTATTTCCTTCTGCCTTGAGTTGAATTATCTCTTCTCTTTCTAGTTTACTAAAGTAGAAACTTAGATTATTGACTTAAGACTTTTCTTCCTTTTTAATGTAAGTAGCCCTATAAGTTTTTCTCCAAACACTGCCTTAGTTTCATTCTACAAATTTTGCCTTCAAATAATATTCCCACTTCCCTTCTTATTTGTACTGTTGCCATATATTTTCTTTCTACATATGCTTTAAATACCACAATACATTGCTTTATTTTTGGCTCATAGTTAATTAATTCTTTATTTTTATTTTTTATTATTATTACTGTATTGGTTTTGCCATACATCAACATGAATCTGCCACAGGTGTACATGTATTCCCAATCCTGAACCCCCTTCCCACCTCCCTCCCCATACCATCCCTCTGGGTCATCCCAGTGCACCAGCCCCAACCATCCTGTATCCTGCATCAACCTAGACTGGCGATTCATTTCTGTATAATTAATTCTTAAAGCGATTAAAAATGTGGAAACAATTTATTTTATAAATTTACCCATGTAGTTATCATTTTTAGTGATCTTATTCCCGAGTTTACATCCTAAGTTCAATCTGGTATAATTTTCTTCTGCCTGAAATACTTCTTTTAACATTTGTGTAAGATAGAAATCTGATGACAATGAATTCTCTCAGCTTCAGTTTGTCAAAAATGTCTCCCTTTTTGAAAGAAAATTTTGCTGAGTGAAGAAACCTAAACAATGATTGTGTGATTTTGTTTTCCTTTCACCACATCAAAGTCATTTTTCCATTATTTTCTGGCTTGCATAGTTTCTGATGAATAGTCTACTGTCATTTTATTTTTGTTGCTTGTTCATAATGTGTCCTTTTTCTCTGTCTTAAGATCTTTTTCTTTAGCACTGGTTTTCATCAAATTTTTTTTGTATGAAATGCCTTGCTATACTTTTTCTTAAAAAATATTTATTCTATTTGGAATTATTTGAGCGTCCTGAATCCATACATGCATGCTTCTGCTGCTGCTGCTGCTGCTGCTAAGTCGATTCAGTCGTGTCTGACTCTGTGCGACCCCATAGACAGCAGCCCACCAGGCTCCCCCACCCCTGGGATTCTCCAGGCAAGAACACTGGAGTGGGTCTATATACATGTATACATGTATAGTTATCATCAAATGAAAAAAATTTCTCCATCATTGTTCTGTCTGTGTTCTCCTCTTTTTATGGGACTCCAGTTACACATTATCGGAGAAGGCAATGGCATCCCACTCCAGTACTCTTGCCTGGAAAATCCCATGGATGGAGGAGCCTGATAGGGTGCAGTCCATGGGGTCGCTAGGAGTCAGACATATATGACTGAGTGACTTCCCTTTCACTTTTCACTTTCATGCATTGGAGAAGGAAATGGCAATCCACTCCAGGGTTCTTGCCTGGAGAATCCCAGGGACGGGGGAGCCTGGTGGGCTGCCATCTATGGGGTCGCACAGAGACAGACAAGACTGAAGCAACTTAGCAGCAGCAGTTATACATTATATTAGGCTGTTTGATATTGTTTCTATATGCTTTCTTCATTTGTCCAGGCTTTTATTTTCTCTGTGTTTTATTTTCATGTTCACTGAGAAAATTTTTGTGTGCAGCGTTTAACCTGCTACTGTTCTCGTCCAATGTAATTTTTATTTCAGATGTATATTTCATTTCTAGTCCACTTGTATTCTTATGTATGGTCTGTTTTTCTTCTCATGATTCTGTTTGTCTCAACCTATTTGAACACATGAACATGCATACTTATAATAACTGTCTTAATGACTTTTTCTGCTATTTTCATCATCTCTGTTATTTTTATTTTTTGTAATTGATTCATTTTTCTCCCAGTTGTGACTCAAATTTTTATGCTTCTTTGCATTCTTGGCATGATATTATAGAATGCTGGATTTTTTTGCGTCCTCCTTTAAGTAGTGCTATGTAAAGGCTCTGCCTGCAGTGCAGGAGACCTGGGTTCGATCCCTGGGTTGGGAAGATCCCCTGGAGAAGGAAATAGCAACCCACTCCAGTATCCTTGCCTAGAAAATCTCATGGACAGAGAAGCCTGGTGGGCTGCAGTCCATGGGGTCACAAAGAGTTGGACACGACTGAGTGACTAACAGATAACACATGTTTTATTTTAGCATGCAGCAAAATTTCTTGGAATTAGTTGAATGACTGCTTTTAAGATATTTTAGAGTGGATCCAGAGTTAGCTTTAGTCTAATCCTAACTTAGCACCACTATTAAGGTTTTTCTGGAACTCTACACAATGCCCCATTTATTTCAACATCTTTCTACTCTGATGCAAACCATCTTTAGTTTTAAAAGTTCCAGAAATTCTCCTGCCTACTGTTGTTCGCTGTTTTGTTTTGTTTTGTTTTGTTTTTCCCCTAGCTTGAATATATTTCTTCTCTCACATGTTTAAATCAGAACTGAGCCCAAAACTTGAGAAGACCTCTGCAGATCACTAGAGCTTTCTCTTTCTCTATAAGCAGACTCTTCCTTTCCAATGTTCTGCAGACTGCAGCTCCCTGATTTCCCTCACCTCTAATACATTTCTCATTCATTGATCAAGCTCAGTGTGGATGCTCCTTGTCTGCAATGCAGCCTGGAAACTATCTTTAGACAGCAAGCTGGTCCAGTCATAGAGACTGCTTTCTTTCTTTTCTTTTAAGGATCACATTTCTGTTTTATATTTCCCTCAGTGTCTAAGCTGACATGGTCTCCTTCAGTGTCTGACACTGAGGACTTTGAGCCTCTGAATGCATGTAGGGCTTTGGGGGGCTTCCCTGATGGCTGAAACAGTAAAGATTACACTTGCAACTCAGGAGACACTGGAGACCTGGGTTCAATCCCTGGGTCAGGAAGATTCCCCCAGAAGGAGGAAATGGCAACCCACTCCAGTATTCTTACCTGGAGAATTTCAAGGACAGAGGAGCCTCTCAATCTACAGTCCATGGGGTCACAAGAGTTGGACATGATTGAAATGACTAAGCACACACAGTGTCCAAAAATTACAGTGTAAAAGATATTGAGTGGTGATGAAGATGTGGAGAAAAAGGAACCCTTGCCCATCTTGGTGTGAATGTAAATTGGTATAGCTATTATGAAAAAAAGTATGAGATTTCTCAAAAACATAAAAGTATTTTCTCTGGCATTTGTAACAACTTAGGTGAAACTAGAGACATGATACTAAGTGAAATAAAGCAAAACACAGAAAGACAAATGCCACATGATCTCATTTTTATGAGGAATCTAAAAATATTTAACACAAAGAAACAGAGACTAGAGAGAATAAAATGATAGTTACCAAGTTCTGGGAGATGGGGTGGGTGGAATGGAAATGGAGAGATGTTGATCAAAGGGTACAAACTTTCAGTTGTAAAATGGAGGTCTAATGGTGATGCTAGTTAATAATAATGTATTATATACTTGAAATTAGCTCAGAAGGTAGATCTCAAGTATTCTCACCACACATACACACAAACACACACATGCATTCCACAAAAGGGTAACTACATGAGGTGATGGATAGTGAATTAGATTGATAGTGGTAACTATTTGAGAGTTTATATGAACATCTGCTACTGCTAAGTCGCTTCAGTTGTGTCCGACTCTGTGCAACCCCAGAGACGGCAGTCCACCAGGCTCCCCCATCCCTGGGATTCTCCAGGCAAGAACACTGGAGTGGGTTGCCATTTCCTTCTCCAATGCATGAAAGTGAAAAGTGAAAGTGAAGTCGCTCAGTCATGTCCAACTCTTAGCAACCACATGGACTATAGCCTACCAGGCTCCTCTGTCCATGGGATTTTCTAGGCAAGAGTACTGGAGTGGGTTGCCATTGCCTTCTCCGAATATGAACATCAAATCATCACAAATATATACAATTTTTATTTGTCAAGCATACTTTAGTAAAGCTAGGAATAAATTAAGAAAAAGTAAGTACTTAAAAATATCATTGATTCATGTATTTTGTCCAAATCTGTAATTGTTAAGGATGGGGAGTAAAATTCATCCCTGTTAATGCCTCTTGGCCAGAAGTGCAAGCCCCCAAATTATAAATATTTAAAAAGAAAAATAATCATTACAGATGCTATGATTATTTGCTGGAAAAACTTTAGGAGAATACAAATAGAAAATGCTTTTAAAGCTAACAAGTGAGGTTATTATAAAGGCCAATTATAAGTAAATTTATAAAGCTCAATTTTAAATTGTAATTTTAAGAGACTCCATGCCACTACCTACAAAAAACACAGAATCAATACATGTAAAGTTAAGAAATATGGAGCAAAAAGTATGAAGAAAAATATTAAATTTTCCTGAAAAATATTAAGTTAGGGAATATCATNATATCATGTTTCCAGCTGACAAAACCAATAGTATGAGATAAATTTTCTCTCCAAATAGTTCTACCAATTTTATTTACCACTCCAAATAACAAAGACAAACAATTGCCTTGGGTGACACTACAATGCCACATGATAATGTTTTATATCCTTTCTGAAAAAATCTCTCAGAAAATAGAAATAAAACAATATTGCTATACATGGTAAACATATATCTCAAAACAACCACTATATGGTAGTAATGACAAACAATAAAAGTATGGCCATTAGTATCAGGGAAAAAAACTGGGGTTCTGACTATTGCCATTATTTATCATTGTTCTCTTAGCTCTAACCAATGTTATTAGACTAAGAGTTGGGAAAGACCCTATAGGTTTAAATGAGAATTTAGAGACTGGAAAGGAAAAGATAAATAACATAATTTACTGATGATATAAGAAAATTACTTCTTTAAAAAGGATAATCAACTATAACATTGAACAGAGTATAAGCTAATGTATAAAAGTAACAAATCAATTACACAAGAAAATATAATTATTTTAATTCAACGAGAAGGAAAAGTGAGTTTTATATATTATATTTACAGATATACAGTTCTAACATAAATAAGGACACATATAGTTCTAATATAAGAACTATAAGTAAGGCCAAGGCAATCATCACAAAAGTCAAGTTACTGATCATCATTGAGGAGGAAGTGTCATGATAGAAAAGGGGCACATAATGGGTTTCTGGAACACTTAGAAATTTATGTCTTGACCTCAGTGGTGACTAAAAGAGAGAATACTTTATAAACAGTAGCTATGCTTTCTGTAACTTTTTAAATGAATGTTTCACTTTTTAATGCAAAATTAAATATACATATATGGGCTTCCCTGCTGGCTCAGTGGTAAATAATTCACTTGCCATTGCAGTAGATGCAGGAGACATGGGTTCAATCCTTGGGTCAGGAAGATCCCTTGGAAAAGGAAATGGCAACCCAGTCTAGTATTCTTGCCTGGGAAATCCCATGGACAGAGGAGCCCGATGGGCTTTAGTCCATGAAGTTCCAAAGAGCCAGACACAACTAAGCAACTGAGCATGCATGCATATGTATGTATATCTGTATGTATATATACAGGAATAAAACCTCATTTATAATAACAACATACACAAAAATCTAAGAATAAACAACAGTAAATGTGTAAAATATCTTTGTAAATGATGTAAACATATCATGAGAATTATGAAAGGAACCTTGAATTAAAAGAAGAATTCTTTTTTACATGAGAAAGCACTATATAATGGAGCTAAAGATTTTCACTAAGTTTATAAATTTCATGTACAGTCTCTGAAAATCTTAATGGATTTATTGGAATGAAGCAAAAGTATTCCAAAATGTATATGGTAGACTAAATATTGTAGAGACACACTCTATCTGCTATTAATATTTATTTTTAAACAGTATTGAAAAAACATATAGATATAGAATATATATTATATACATATAGTACAAGAAAAATATTTCAAATTGATAGGGGAATTGTAAAGGTTATAATGGATTTGAGAAAATGCAAGAAAAAGAAAAACTCTAAATGAGTTAGTGACTGACCTCCAGCTTAAAATAAAACATTATAAGAAAAATTTCAAAACAGCTCAATAATTTTAGGGTGAATAAAGATCCAGTGGTGCCCCACCCCAGTACTCTTGCCTGGAAAATCCTATGGACGGAGGAGCCTGGTGGGCTGCAGTCCATGGGGTCGCTGAGAGTCAGACAGGACTGGGCGACTTCCCTTTCACTTCTCACTTTCATGCATTGGAGAAGGAAATGGCAACCCACTCCAGTGTTCTTGCCTGAAGAATCCCAGGGACGGGGGAGCCTGGTGGGCTGCCGTCTATGGGGTCGCACAGAGTCGGACACGACTGAAGTGACTTAGCAGCAGCAGCAGCAGCAGCAGCAAAGATCCTATCACAGAAAGGACATCAAGAAAGATTTGTAGATTTTTCTCCATATATATTTTAAAATTTAGCTCAGTAAAATCACCATAGTCAAAATTAAAAGTCAAGTAGCATCATGTAGCAGACAAATATTAATATCCTCTAACATATAAAGAATTCTTCATTAAAGGAAAGATGAGACTACTAAAAAAATGGACAGAGTACATCAGAGGGCAACTTACAATTGAAGAAATAATAGTCAATAAATATTAAAAGATAATCAATCTCACTGAATCTAAGATGCATGATTTATAATACCTTTCATTTATTTTGTTGGTAGAGATTTAAAATATGATTATATCTAGTGTTGCCTAGAGTATAGAGAAATGGATATTTGTATGTACTGCTAACAAAGACAGGGATTTGTATTTATAAGAGACAATTTGACTGTATGCAGAATTTTTTGCCAAATAATCCCATTTTAAGAGAATAATATTAAAGAAATAATTGACAAGTGACTGAGACTCTATATAAGGGTGCTCATCACAGCACCATTGTATAATAGCAAGAAGATAAGAAATATTCAACATTTGGGAAATTATTGAATATAAATATTCAACAATAGGGAAATTGTGAAATACACACAATAGAATATCATTTTCTCATTAAACAGTCTTAGTGAAATATACTGTTGGTGAAAAACAGCAAGTACTGTATAGTCCAATTTATTTTTTTAAATCATATGTATATATGCATTATAAATTTTCAGAAGGCTAAGCACCAAGATTTTAACATAGTTATCTCTATATGCCAGCATTTTTAGTGATATTTTCTTCTCTATAATTTTTCATTTAATATAAAAATTATTACAAAATACAAATATAAAAAAATACTTTTCACTTACTATGCTGACAAAAGGTTTTTAAAACATGAATTCAGTGTTGGTGGGAGAATGCATAGATATGCTGTCGCAAATGCTACTCGTGGAATTATAAATTGATAATTTTCAGAAAAGCAATTTCCTCATGTATTGAAAACAGTATTGAAACGTATAGCAAAAAGTTGTATTGATAGGTTGGTTAAATAATATAACAGTCATACAGTGAAATTCTATGGAGCCATTAAATATCATGCTGCATATTTAGCCTAAAACATGGTAGAATATCCATGGCACATGTGAGAAAGTGAAGTGTTAGTCATTCAGTTCTGTCTGACTCTTTGAGACCTCATAGACTGTAGTCTACCAGGATCCTCTGTCCATGGAATTTTCCAGGCAAGAATACTGGAGTGGGTTGCCACCCCCTTCTCCAGGGGATCGTCCCAACCCAGGGATCGAGCCTGAGTCTCCCACATCGCAGGCAGATTCTTTACTGTCTGAGCCACCAGGGAAGTCCCACATGTGAGAAAAGTCATGCATAAATGAATACATTTATGGAATTTATTATTAAATATCTATCAGTATCAAGACTATGTTAATCATTATCTCTAGGCTGTGGATATAGATGGCTTTAGTTTTAATTTTTCATGTTCATACTGTGAAAATGAAATATATATGATAAAAAATTAACTACATGAGAAGATCTTATTGTCTCCAATATCAACTCTGTTCTACTAACAGCAGAAGTCTTGAGTTCAGAATGACATCCAATTCACAAGATAGAACTTATTTAACCTGCTCTCTTTAGTCAGTATTAAGAAAGAGGACAGAAAAGAGAGTATGGTGTGCAAAGCAGAGCAAGCAGAGGTCTGGTGACTTCCAGGCAGAGTTTCTATGTCTTGGTCATTCACCACTCAAGTTGTCTGTGTTCACAATAGACAGGGTTCATTGTATGTGGAGAATAAGAAGTCAGAGAGCATGTGGGCTCTAGAGTCTCTTTGGATTTTACACCTGCTTAGCTATGTAGCTCCCTCAAAGGTGCAGAATAGCACTCACTCTCTAGTGTAGCTCCAGCTTATCTGTCCTGGGCATGCATGTGTGCTACAGTCACTTCAGTCGTGTCCGACTCTTTACGACCACATGGACTGTAGCCCACCAGGCTCCTCTGTCCACGGGATTCTCCAGGCAATAATATTGGAGTGGGTTGCCATGCCTTTGTCCAAGGGATCTTCCCAACCCAGGGACTGAACCCCGCATCTCTTATGTCTCCTAACATTGACAAGTTCTTTCTCATTAGCACCACCTGGGAAGCCCTCGATACTGAGTACTTGGTGCTAAATACTCATCTGGACCAAATGTACAGGTATTTCTTCTGATACCCCACCCTCAAATAAATGGTCATTCATCTTAGATCCAACAAAGATAAGCACCTAACAATTACTTGAGTTAATGTTTTAAGGGAGGTTCAAGCCCTCCTGTGTCCCTGAAGTTAGGGGAAGAGCCACAGCACCAAGGGCCTTCCCTTCCCTTCTGATACATCATCAAATCATTTGAAAAATCAGATTTCACTCTTTCCCACATACTGCCCATGTCATGCATTTCAATATGTGCTTAGATTTTGCAGCTAGCCTCATGTGGCCAGAATATTTTCATATTGCTCACTCTCCCAAGAAGACTTTTCCATCCTATGATTAGCATGAACATCTGTCTTAAATCTAACCTCCTCTAAATCTACCTCACCAAAAAGATCACTTCTTACTCCATATTCCCATCCTTCTATGTTTATACTTTATGTTAGAGGTTAATTCATATTTCCATGCCAGCATCATCACACAATCTGGCAAACAGCTCTACCAATGTTTATTTTTTAAATAAGGAAAGACAGTAGCAAAAATAATTCCATAAATATAAGAAATAATCACAATAAATAGGGATTTCACAAGGATGTTGAAGGTTTGTTATGGTTATTTCATGAACATACAAATACATAAGTGTTCTCACACTCCTCTTCCCTCTGTCTTAATTATGAGTTCTCAAAAAAAATGCAGTAACTGTGAAAGATACACTAGCTTTTAGGTTTTCAGCTTTACTTAAGCTAAGGGACATAATTAAAAATATAAAACAAAACAAAAACACAGTTGGCTTCTAGTCGTAGGCTGTGGTATTGCAATCATTATTTGGCCAATATTTCTACTTTGATAGGAGTGAGGATTGCAAGATTAGGTCCAGAGAGAGAATATATTTAGCTGAGGTCTGGAGAATCACTTAATGAAGCAGACAGTGGAGGAATCAGGAAGATTTTGTGTTGTTATTTGGTTGGCTATTTTTTTTTTTTTTTTTTGCCTTTGGCAAACATTCTTGTAGTAATAATAGTAATGCCATGTCTCCAAAAGAAATTCATGATTATGGTTCACATTAGTTTGTATTAGCATCTGTAGATGACAGGTCCCTGCCTGCCAGTGCTCATATACTCATAAGCACAGTAGCAGCTGAGAGAAATCTTCTCAATATTTGTTACTTAGTGATACTGCCTCTGGCAGGGTAGAAGCAAGTCTCTCAGGGGAAATTGCTGATGTTACTATTTTAATTTGCAAACCACATTTCTCTGGATGATGATGAGATTGCAAATAACCTAGACAAAACAGACCCTAGTTTAACAAGCTGAAAAAATACAAACAAGAAAAGCAAGTGAAAATATTTTTAGCTTTTCTCTCTAATGATATAATTGAACATCAACTCTTCCAAAAGCATTTTGCAAGGGTAATATCATAGACACAGGCACTGATTTAAAATAGCATCTAAAGGTGAGTCTTAATCCATCCACTCTATTGTTTAACCTCTTGCCACCCAAGACTGAAAAGTAAGTACAAAGGTGGATGATAAAGAAACACACATTTTAAAGAATGTTTCATATGATACAGCTTATTTATGATGTCTACTGACTGGAAGATGTAAGAGTGTTGAAATGTTTTACTTTTAGAATAAGAAGCAGTTTATGCATGAATTTTTATGTGTATTTTACATGCATATTATGTATCTGTATTATATTCACAAAATGCATATTCTACCAAAACTAATTAAACCATAATATGAAATAGTCACATTTATGGGAATGAAAAGCATATCAAAAGATTGTTAAGTTAAAAAAAAAAGACCGTTAAGTCCATCTGTCTAGACTTTACATTGAATATCTTTGAGATAATATGATTAGATAATGTGCCTAACTCAAATAAGAAACCATACGATATGAAGTAATAGTTACAGAAACGAAATACTCCCCATTAAATCTTTGAGTTAAATCTTTGAGTTATGCAAATTGTCATAATACACCTACAGTAAGTCACCTACGTATGAACCTTCAAGTTATGAGCTTGAAGAAGATGCAAATATGCATTTACAAGTCCAGTCACATGTTAGTTCACATGTCTGAGGTACATTGGCGTGTGCACGCATTCTCCAAAAGTGGTTGTGCTTTTGTGCACTTTTATAGTCCTATACAGGATATAGTAGTATCTTTATTTCAGGGCTTCCTTGGAAGCTCAGCTGGTAAAGAATCCTGCTGCAAGGCAGGAGTCCCTGGTTTGATTCCTTGGTCAGAAGGATTCACTGGAGAACTGATAGGCTACCCACTCCAGTATTCTTGGGCTTCCCTGGTGGCTCAGTTGATAGATAATTTGCCTGCAATGTGGGAGACCTGGGTTCAATCCCTGGGTTGGAAAGATCCCCTGGAGGAGGGCATGGCAACCCACTCCAGTATTCTTGCCTGGAGAACCCCATGCAGAGAGAAGCCTGGCAGGCTACAGTCCACAGGGGCACAAAGAGTCAGACATGACTGAAGCGACTTAGCAAGCATGCAGCTCCCATTCGTGGACAACTTCCATCCCAATGACAAAGTAGCGTCTCTGCCACTGAAAACTACTTTCCAACCTACAGGCCAGGGAGTTAAAGTGATCTTTAAGAAATATTACTTACATCACACTTTTTGTTAGACAGTAAAGGTGAGTGATGAATCAGAAAGAATCTTGTGACAATTTCGGAAGGACTATAACATCTACAAGGCCATAGAAACATCGCTTTGCTTGGCATGAAGTTATAGCCATCACCGTGAAAGAGGTTTGGAAGAAACTTGACCGCAGTTTTTTCACAATTTTCATGGATTTGAGAAGATGGACAAGGAGTCCAAAGAGGTCTTCAGCAACTTAGTGGCTCTCAGCTAGAAGCTGGAGCTAAATCTACAAGAGGACAACTTCACTGAACTCCTTGATGAGCACATGAGGAGCTTACTAATGAAGACCTGATGGAACTGGAGGCCCAGAAAAAGGAGGAAAAAAGACAAGAGGAAGAAGAAGTAACTGAAGAACCCAAGAGATTTCTTGATGCAGGTCATGGCAAGTGGAATCTCTTTATTTGAGGAGGCACTGTTAGATTTTGAGGCGTGGGACCCAAACATAGAACGGTACACGAAACTTGCAGCAGCATTTCAGAAAAAATAATCTTCTCTCCAGGCATCACCGCATCATTGTTTTCAAGAGGGTAGATAGAATAGACTTCAGCAAGGAACCAGAAAATGTGCCATCACATCAGTCATGGCTGAAACTGCAGCTTGTCCGCCACTTCCTATTGCTGACAATCCTTCCACTCTACCATCTCTCACCTCCTCGTTCTCCTCCAATCAATAGTTCTTCTCACCTATTTACTCAGTGCCAGCCCCTCCATGTCAGCTGTTGTACAGCACTACTGCACTTTTCATGGTTCTGTACTATAAGATTAAAAATGTTTGGTTTTTGTTTTCTATATATTATTTGTGTGAAAGGTATTATAAACCTTTTTATAGTACAGTACTATATAGCTTATTGTGTTAGTTGTGTATGTAGGCTTATTTTGTTGGACTTACAAACAAATTGGACTTACAAACATGTTCTTGGAACAGAACTCATTCACATGTAGGAGACTTGCCTGTATAATTTTATTATTGTAAATGCATACATACATACAAACACGTGGAATTGAATCTGCAATTTTATATTTCAGAAGTCACTCATCATAATTCATTTTCAGTGAATTTAAGAAGTAAGATTCAGGCATGAAATAACTGCTTAATATAACTTGGCATTTACTTATGGTTATCATAGAAGCAAAACAATTAGAGATACCATTTCTCTATATTCACACCTCAACAGCCTGTGGTGAAGTTTGAGAGCCTGCTGTCTATCTGGGAATACTCATTTGATCAATTTTGTCTTGGTAAAACAGATTGTTTCCCTACTGAGAAGAAACATTTACTACAGATTACTACAGATACCCGTGTAGTATTTACTTGACTTATCTTAATCAGAAGTGCCCTGTCCATTATGGTTGGTTCTTCTTGGCTCTGTTCTGGGAAGAAACATTTCTCAGGTAGGAACGTCTGCCTTTTCCCAGATTCCCTTCCTGGTCTGGGCATATGTTCAGGTGAAAATTGCTTAGTTTCTTTTAGTCTCCTATAGTTATTCAACTCTTCAAATGCAAAACTCTTCTGTCATTTTCCCAGCCATCTATACCTACCATTCACTTCTTTCCAACTTATAAATTGGGTCTTACTGGTATATCTAAAAATTTTCACTTATCTGATCAAATGACATGGATTTTCTCATTTTCTTTAGCTGAGATTTTACTGTGGACTTGGAAGATAGCTATAGAAGAGAGAGGAGGAAAGATGGCTGGTGTGTCTATGCATGTGTGTGCATGTTGGTGGCTATGAAAATGACTCAGTGCAAAATTATGAAAGCTGTCAATCTTGCTTGCCTGAAATGTCGTACCCATTTCGGGCATTTTCTGGAACTAGATTCCTCATTCCCCTTGGCTATTTGGTCTTACCACAAGGTCCCCATATCTAGGATAGCCTTCTTCAGATGACAGAGCCACACACTTTCATAAAAATTCTTTTGTATTTTTTTGTTTAGAAATTTTACTAACTGAAGCAGAATAGCAAGGAGATATTTGTACTAAGGGATTTCCTTCCTCAAATGTGAAAATCTATTTGCATGTGCTTGACTCTGAATGTTGCCTGCGAACAAAGAGGTGATCCAGGGTTTGAATGAACAGAAAGCCTAATCTTCCATTCTCTCTATTTTCTCTTGTATACCAACAAACCCATCAATTAAATTAAATCTAACTAAAACTTTTACTGAGCCTATAGTTCAGTCCCCAAGGAGTTCAGTGTGAAAGGACTGGTAAAGACTAGAAAGCCCTAGTTACCCAGCAGGCCTACAGAGACTTGTCCTATGTGCAAAGAGTAGAAAGAAACTTCAGTCCATTTCCAGATTAGGTATTCAGGAGGAAAAGCAGCCAATTCTTTTCTTAAACTCCCAAAATTGTGAGTACATCAAACACACAGGCTATACAGAAGCATTAAGTTAAAAATTGCTCCCGGATGACACCAAAGTTAATCTAACGGAGGAAATAGAGCACAGGTATGCATATTTACCACCCAAGGAATTTGTAAACCCTTATGAAAGTTTCATGGAGAGTGAGACTCCTGGGAATTTTTATGTAAAAGCTCAGAACGTTAAACCTCTACATAGAGAAAAGTGTAGTGTTAAAAATGATTCTTCTCAATGAAAAAATACTTCAAAATGGGACTTCCCTGATGGTCCAGTGGTTAAGATTCCATGCTCCCAATGCAGGGGGCCCAGCCTTGACCCCACAAGCCCCAACAAAAGATTAAGATCCTGCTTGCTGCAACTAAGATCCGGCACAGGTAAATGTGCATGTGTTATGGTAAATTTTAAGAAATAACTAAAAAAAAAAAAAAAGCAAACAGGTCTTTGGAGTCACAGTAGTTTGAATCTCATGTTCACCACTTCTGGTTGTTTGACCTTAGATAAGGTAGCATTTGTCATTCAGTCTTGTCTGACTCTTTGCAAACCCATGGACTGTAGCCCACCAGGCTCCTCTGTCCATGGGAATCTCCAGGCAAGAATATTGGAGTGGGTTGCCATTTCCTTTGCCAGGGATGGAACCTGGGTCTCCTGCATTGCAGGCAGATTCTTTACCATCTGAGCCATTAAGGGAANTATTGAGTAGCGAGAGTTCCCTGTGCCATACAGCAGGTTCTCATTAGTTATCTATTATATACATTGTAGTGTACATATGTCAAATCCATTCCCCAATACATTTCACCTCTTTCCCCCCTTGGTACATTTGTTTTCTACATATATGGCTCTATATCTGCTTTACAAATAGGTTCATCTCTATCGTTTTTCTAGATTCCACATATAAGTGATATTATATATTTGTTTCTCTCTTTCTGACTTACTTCACTCTGTTTGAGTCTCCAGGTCTATCCATGTCTCTGCAAATGGTACAATTCTGTTCCTTTTTATGGCTGGGTAATATTCCATTTTGTATAGGTGCCACATCTTCTTTATCCATTCCTCTGTCGATGGACATTTAGATTGCTTCCATGGCCTGCCTATTGTAAATAGCCAACTAGTGCTGGTGACCCTAAGGGCACGGTTTCATGAGTGTTAACAAAACTGAATAGGGAATCAACAGCTGCAGTGGAGTGAACAGCAGCTGCTGAGGGAAGCAGCATTGCTATAGTGATGCTGACAAGAACAGCGAGTAACAGAAATGAGCAAATCTAGTCTTCTTCCTGGAATTTTCCAGCCTCTGTTTAGCGCCCTCTATTGGGAAGTGTTTAAGGGCAACCACAATAAACTGAAAAATTCTAAAAGAGATGGGAATACCAGACCATCTGACCTGCCTGCCTCTTGAGAAACCAATATGCAGGTCAGGAAGCAACACTTAGAACTGGACATGGAACAACAGACTGGTTCCAAATAGAAAAAGGAGTCCATCAAAGTTGTATATTGTCACCCTGCTTATTTAACTTATATGCAGAGTACATCATGAGAAATGCTGGACTGGAAGAAACATAAGCTGGAATCAAGATTGCTGGGAGAAATATCAATAACCTCAGATATGCAGATGACACCACCCTTATGGAAGAAAGTGAAGAAGAACTAAAAGCCTCTTGATGAAAGTGAAAGAGAGGAGTGAAAAAGTTGGCTTAAAGCTCAACATTCAGAAAACGAAGATCATGGCATCTGGTCCCATCACTTCATGGGAAATAGATGGGAAACAGTGGAAACAGTGTCAGACTTTATTTTTGGGGGGCTCCAAAATCACTGCAGATGGTGACTGCAGCCATGAAATTAAAAGACGCTTGCTCCTTGGAAGAAAAGCTATGACCAACCTGGATAGCATATTCAAAAGCAGAGACATTACTTTGCTAACAAAGGTCCGTCTAGTCAAGGCTACGGTTTTTCCAGTGGTCATGTATGGATGTGAGAGTTTGACTGTGAAGAAGGCTGAGCGCCGAAGAATTGATGCTTTTGAACTGTGGTGTTGGAGAAGACTCTTGAGAGTCCCTTGGACTGCAAGGAGATCCAGCCGGTCCATTCTGAAGGAGATCAGCCCTGGGATTTCTTTGGAAGGAATGATGCTGAAGCTGAAACTCCAGTACTCTGGCTACCTGATGCGAAGAGTTGACTCTTTGGAAAAGACTCTGATGCTGGGAGGGATTGGGGGCAGGAGGAGAAGGGGACGACCGAGGATGAGATGGCTGGATGGCATCACTGACTCGATGGACGTGAGTCTGAGTGAACTCCAGGAGATGGTGATGGACAGGGAGGCCTGGCATGCTGCGATTCATGGGGTCGCAAAGAGTTGGACACAACTGAGTGACTGAACTGAACTGAACTGGGAAAGTGGAAATGTAATTTGCAGCAAGGAAGTATGAATAAGCATCTCGAAGCAGAGACTGGAAGGATGAGATGATGCTATCACACCAGCTCAGCATCTTCCACAGATTATAACTTCTGGAACTTCTTTGATAAAAGCGTGTTTCATGGTACCATTGCATCCCCACGTCTACACTTCTTCTTAGATTATCCTTGTTTCCAATTGTACCTTAGGGGGCACCAACCTTGCTCAACTTTTTTTTTTTTTTAACATTCTTCTTCTTTTAAAAACTTTTTTGTTTTGGGCCACACCACGTGGGATTATTTCTCCTACCAAGAATCAAATCCATGTCCTCTGAACTGGGAAGGCGGGGTCTTAACCATTGACTGGAATTCCAGGAGAGTTGCTCTTCCTCAGTTTTAAGACGTATGTCTCCTCGGTCCCCAGGATGACAAGGTGTGATAAATAAATGAAATGAAAGGGAAACAAAAGAGAAACTTGCAAATGAACATCTTAGATGTGAAAGGGGAAAGCAATGATAGTATGAAGCAGTTTAGCTTATAATTACCAAACTTATTTTTTCATCTCTGTTTTCGTTCCTGAATAACCCACTCTTGATTCCATACCCATAAACACAGTTTGTTGTAATTTGTAATACTGTAATTGCAGTTTCCAGCTTGAGTATGGTCATTGCTAAAATCTACAAAGCAAATCAAGAAATTCCTTGGAAAACTTGTTAAGTAATTGAAAATTCTTAAGTAATTGAAGAGAAACTGGGCCCATATGGTATTGATAAACTCTATTTCCTACACTTGTGGAACTTGCAATATAGCAGGAAATTTATAAATAAAAATAGAAAGGGATTTTAGTTAGTAGAGACTTGACACTCTAAAGGAAGCCAGAACAATATTTTAAATTGTTTTTCATCTTGCCGATTCAAAACTAATCACTTGAAACAAGAAAAGCACGAGGAGGTTATGTACCTGAACCAAGAAATGCCTCAGTTCATCTCACTTTGTCCCCAAAGGCCAATTAATTCCAAGTTTTCTGAAACTGGCATTTTAACTTCAAAAACTTACCTGCTTAATGAAACGCTGTGAGATGATACTCGTTTATTCTGCTCCTTGGTGTCAGTTCTTCTCTGAGGTCTATAGCACTTCCTTTCTTCAAAAGTTGACTATGCACACAGTCACATTACCCTTCTTTTCCAAAACGTGTCATGGCACATACTGCATCTCAAATGGTTAAATTAAACTCTGTTTTCCTGTGTCAGACTGGAGAAGATAAGACAATGCTCACTGGGGGAAAAAGAAAAACTACCCTCCTGAACCACACGTCAACTTCTATTGGTGTTTGTGGGGGCTGTACAAACACAGGAGATGAATCCAAGCTGTGCCATTTCCTGAGAAATTAGCCTCATTATCATTCAGACATTCTACCAAGGGTCAAATACAACATCAATTTTTCAGTGTATTTTTTCATAAAAGAATTTCTCCAAAATAACATTTTATTATATCTTATTATTATTTCCAAAGATCTTATATAAATTAAAATCTAGGGTTATAAGTGAGATATCAATTAACATAAGAATCAATTTAATGGTAATTTAAATAGCTAACTGTTACATTTTTTGCATAATGAAGTGGCCTCTGGGCTTGAAGTCCTAATCATGTCTAATTAATTTAAAGGATGTTACTTTTTATTATCATTGAAATTTCTGACAGGTGATAAAACATTTAGTGTTGCCATCACAAACTTTTTACATCAGCTGTACCATAGGTTGGCAAGTTATAGATCATCATTTGAAAATGACTATTTAGAGAAAAAAAAACCCTTAGCTACATTTGTAAAGTTATAACACGGAACTGCTATTTTACCCATGTAAAAGAAAGCAATTCTGTTCACTATATAATAAAAGAGTGGACTTTTTATTTTCATAATCTTAATAGTTATAATCAACCTTTATGAGAAGCATCAATTTCAATTTTAGAAAATAATCTTCATAACCTTTTTGAGTTTATGAACCTTTTGAGTTTATATAGTACCTATATTGACAAAAACATTAATATATGTTCCATTGTTGATATTTTTAAAAAGTCTTGAACTTTTGAGGCTCAGAGAGCAAATAAATCTAAGTGCAAGGAAATTAGCTAAAGGATTCCTTTACAATAGAATGTTAAAATTATCTACCATTAAAATATATTCACTGTGAAGTAAGCCAGACAGAGAAGGAGAAATGTCAAATGTCATATCTTATATGCAGAATCTAAAAAGAAATGATTTGAATGGACTTATCTACAAAACAGAAACAGATTCATAGACTTAGAGCATGAACTTACAGTTGCCAGGGAGGAAGAAAAGGAGAAAGGAATAGTTAGGGTGTTTGGGATGGCCCTGTGCACACTGTTATATTTAAAATGGATAACCAACAAGGACCTACTGAATAGCACATGGAACTCTGTTCAGTGCTGTGTAGCATCCTAGATGGGAGGGGAATTGTGGGGAGAAGGGATACATGTGTATGTACGGCTGAGTCCGTTTGCTGTCCACTTGAAATTATCACAACATTGTTAATTTTCTATACTCCAGTATAAAATAAAAAGTGTCAAGAAAAAGAAATGAAAATATATATACTCAGTAAGGTAAAGTAATGTGAAGACAATTATTTTTCAGAGACTATAGCTTCTGTGGTCATAGAAAAACCAAACCCAAGACACAGAGCTGATAGATAAGTCTAAAGCAGACATAGGTAACATATAATTCAAGTAAAGAGAGAAAGTGGAAGACTCCAGCCAGCATAACCCCAAGATCTGTTCTACTGGACTGTTCTTTTAGGGGGATATAAAAGAATTATTTTAGAAATCCTCAAGAAAGTTTCATGTAAGATAAGTACAATCAAAACAGTGTCAACAGTGAGTAGCTATAATCTGAAGGCTAGTTTGCTAGGCAGGACTTGTCAAGATGAGGATAATGGTGGGAAGAAAGGAGCTGAATAAAGCTCTGCAGAGAGGCACCATGGCAAAGAGACTCGAACATGAACCTGGGCTCTGGCTATCGAACTTTGTCAGCTTATTCTACCTCTCTGTGCCCCATTTTTCCTCCTGGAAGAGATAACCGATGATCACACCTACTCACGTAGAAGAATTAAATACATTAAATGTTTAAAGCACTTTAGAAGAGTGTCAGGTACATAGTAAGTGCTTCATACATACTTACTCTAATTGTATATCTTAGGTTAGTCCTTTTACTCTAGGCCCAAGAACTTCTGGAGCTCTCAACTTGAAACCTGTAGTAAAAATATGCTCTAAAACAACAGAGACAAAATTTTTTTGACATCGGGGTCAAGTGTGATCTGTCTAGGTTCAGGCAAAGTCTATTTTGATATCAGAAAGATAATAAAAACTTATGATCACATAGCAAAAATACTGCACTGAAAGTGACAAGGCTGCTGATGCCTCACTTATTATTATGGTAAACTTTAAGAGATACTAAAAAACACAGGTCTTTGGAGTCAAAGTAGTTTGAATCCTATGTTCACCACTTCTGGTTGTTTGACCCTAGATAAGGCTGTTACCTTTCTGATGTTCGGTTTCACCATCCATAAAACAGGGACAACAATTCCTAATTCATGTAGCTCTTGTGAGTAATTCTCAACACAACATCCCAGGTGGCCATGACAATTCAACCGTTTGTCAAGCTAAGCAACTTCCTTACCAGCCCATGACCAGAGCAGAGACTGAAGTGAGGACTCCAAGTCGTCAGTGGGGATAAGAGCAAAACCACGTAGCTGTGAACCATTCTGTTGCTCCTTCTCTCTGGTTTGATCTGCATTCCTGTGACCTCCAGAACACTTACAGGGTAAAGGGATTGGTCAGTGGACCATGTGACTGCTCAGCAAAAGTGAAAGTGGGTACAAGAATCAGGCCCAGGCTCATGATACAGGCTGACCAAGGCTCCAGTACTCTTTCTTTCGAACCTATCCAGAAATGCTAATTGCCTCTCAGCAGTGGTGCCAACCCTGTATTAGTTCAGGAGATCAATGTTTCCCATGTAGACTATGGCAAAAATATCCTAAACCTAAATCTTGGGATGGAACCAAGCATGAATATTTTTCTTTAAAGCTTTCCGGATGATTGTTGTGTGCAGACAAGATTGAGAACCAGTGTTCTAAATATTTCTTTGACTCTAATTTAGTATCCCTGTGGCCCATTCTTATAATTATCCCAGAATAATGAAACTCACCTGCAAAATATTCTTTCAAAATCTTCCCACTGCCTACTGCAGCATTCTCAAAGTGTAGACTGCAGAACAAAAGAATAACTTAGGTTGCTTGTTAAAATCCAGACTGTAGTCCCTCTCCTTACTGCAGAGTAGAGGATGAAGGAATATACATTTTCAATAGTCATAATAAATGATGTTCATGAATCTTGAATTTGAGAACCACTGATCTCCAGAACAAAGACCAAGTCCTATAGAATGGTGGATAGGCATTTCATACTATGGTCCTTGCCCAGCCTTCCGGATCCTACTTTGTTGAATCTTTACTTTGCTCTCTTCCCAACACCCTATGCTCCAACAGTTCCAAATTTGCCTCTCTATATGTTGTCCCCTTTACCAAGAATAGCGTTAGGTAAATCATTTAACCCCCACTCTGAGCCTGTTTCCTCATCTGTAAAATGGGGATTATACTATGTATCCTTGGGTCTGTTTGAATATTAACTGCAATAATATATTTGAAAATGTCTAGCTCTGGGCCTGGCCCAAAGTTAATGCTCAATACTCATTCATTCACTGATTCCAGGACCTAAAAATTCAGAGTGTTTGGGCAAAGCTGTGCCTAAATAACACTGAAGAAGTATTGACAACGGAGCTGCTGCCTGAACTCAGAAATGACAATCCTACTACATTAGAGTAAGCATATTTATAATACGAAAAAATGGGGGAGAGAAACTGCCTTACTCTTAGGATTTCACAGGCCACCCATCAAATGTACTGAAAAATAAAATAATCCCTCAAAAAAATGGGATGCCTGATCTCCTTAGCTCCAAGGCAGCTTATTCAAGAGTGAAGTTTTAAGAACTGAATAAATAACTGCCCATATTAAACACTAGGTTAAATTCAGTCCCTGGCCTAAAGGTCCTTGCAATCTAAAGGAAGCAGCATACAAAGACAGACACTTGCGCAAGGAGGAATTTATAAAGTTATTTTTAAAGTAATGCTATTTTCTCACACAATCCACTATTTTTTGCTTGATAAATGGAAGGGGAAAAAAATGGCAAAGGGAAAATTCCTCCTTGTCCCTATTGATGCCAAATACTTACTTAGTTTTCATCTGACACTTATTAATTTGTAATTATATCTATTGTTTTATATGCACCAAATAAACACCAAGTTTCTCACCACCAACAATGTTGCTGATGCTGCTATTGATGTGATGGCTGACAGTTTTGAGCGTTGGCTAGATGATGGGCACTTAACTGATGCTTTAAATATGATATATAATTTTAGAACATCAGTCAGAGGTAGATTTCTCCATTTTTTCTCAGATGAGAAAAGGGAAATGAAGATAAGCTATCAGACTAGTCCTAGTTTCCTCTATTATCCCTGCAGATCAAAGATCTAAAGTCATAAGTCCCAAGATTTAACCACAACAAAATCTGTCACCTCTGGCAATATTGTTTTAATTATCTCCTTAACAGCAAAACAAGTTTAAGAAGAGACAACCACTTACCAACATGTGTAAATTTCTTTCTTAACAAGTGGTGACCCAACATAGATCTGCCCACTAATTTCGTTGGATATAGTAACTACAGTTCTAATGTTGGAAAAATCCTAAAAGTCTTCCAAAACCTCATCATATAGTCTGGAAAAAATTCTGTTCCTATCACTCCTTTGGGTGTATTCTAATATTTTGCTGAGTTGTTGGTTAAGAGCTGCTCAAGAACAAGAGTTTGTTGCAACTGATAGCAACTTAGTTTTCCCCCTTAAAATCTGATTAATAATTATATGTAAAATGTAAAAATTCTGCAGTCCTTTTTATAGCAAGAATATAGAATCTTGTCTTGTTTGTCTCTATTTAAGATACTGTACTGTGAAGTGCAAGGTGATTGTGATATGGCATTTTAAGTAGCTTAAAATTTTCATTAATAGCAGGTAAATAAATCTTTATGCAACTAATCATGCCTAATNCTTTATACTGATGCTTAAGACAATTTCTCATGTTACCAAAAAGAAAGCAATTATTTTTTCCCAGAGAAGGAATGTCTAAAATTATATATAATAACAAAGGAACACCTATGGAATACACACAGAAGAAATAAAATCGGATTTTATTTCTAAAATATTGGTATGATTGTGTCTTGCAAAGGTGATGAATAGCACAAAAAGCATTCTAGGAATAAAGGACAGAATATATTAGGCTTGTTTTGATGATACAAGGCTTAAAACTAGAAACAGTGGTAGGCATATGGGAACAGGAAGTGAATGAACTACACTGTTGTATTCAGAGGTTGATGGCTTCCGCTTGGTAGGACTGTTGCTGGGAAAACTCAACCATTACATCTGTATTTCGACCAGATAATTCATTATATTTGCAAATTATTCATGTATGCTACATAAAGGAACAGGCAAAAGCATAAACTTAAAGGGAACACTCAGTTTCATAACTCAGACTCATAATGTGGAGAAGGCAATGGCACCCCACTCCAGTACTCTTGCCTGGAAAATCCCATGGACGGAGGAGCCTGGTAGGCTGCCGTCTATGGGGTCGCGAAGAGTCGGACACGACTGAGCGCCTTCACTTTCACTTTTCACTTTCCTGCATTGGAGAAGGAAATGGCAACCCACTCCAGTGTTCTTGCCTGGAGAATCCCAGGGACGGGGGGGCCTGGTGGGCTGCCGTCTATGGGGTCGCACAGAGTCGGGCATGACAGAAGCGACTTAACAGCAGCAGACTGGTAATGTGGAGAAAGAAATGGCAAGGCACTTCAGTATTCTTGCCTGGAGAATTCCATGGACAGAGGAGCCTGGCAGTCTGTATCCACGGGATTGCAAAGAGTCGGACATGACTAACACACACAGACTCAAAATGAAACACAACAAGTTAAACTTGCAAATTTCCCAAATTATCATGCTAAAAATTAGAACATAATTTACCCTCAAGGACATGACTTCCATGGTCTCCTTATTATCTATTTCTTTAGACAAAAGAACAGAAATACCAGCAACAGGAAAAATCAAGAATTCTTCAGTTAAGACAAAGTGTAAATGTTAGTCGCTCCGTTGTGTTTGACACTTTGCAACCCCATGAACTGTAACCCATCAGGCTCCTCTGTCCATGGGATTCTCCAGGCAAGAATACTGGAGTGGCTTGCCGTTTCCTTCTCCAGGGGATCTTCCCAGCCCAGGGATCGAACTTGGGTCTCCTGCATTGCAGGTGGATTCTCTACCCTCTGAGCCACCAGGGAAGCCCTCAATTAAGACAAGCTTACATTAAGACAAATAAAACACAAAAGAAAAAGGAATGATATAATCTCATACTCAGTTCCTCCTACTTGATTATTTTAATTTCTTACCTGATTAAAGTTCATATTATATGAATTTAGGCATTTTTTATGTGGTCATACAATACACACCACAAACATGGAAAAGTCTTTGCTTTCTTTTTGGTTGTGCTACTTTGTAAAATGTCTACTTCTTTTATCATCTGGAAACTTATAATTACTTCAAGAAGCTACATTTTTATTATAAGATTAATTACTAAGCATAATAAAGTTTATATCATTTTAGAAAAGTATGGACCTTGAGTCAATGAGCTTTTAACCTAGGCTGATGTTGGAGGAACACAAAGGACAGAGTCTAGACGCCACCACCTTCCATCCATGTCAGAATATTCACCTCTGTGTATAGTTTCCACCATGATTTATAATCTGAATTCTATATTTTTGTAGAAGCCCTTTTAAATTACACATTTGTAGTCCATCATTTTTAGTCATCTTTTCCCCACTTGTTCTAGAACTTCCTGGTGTACTCAAAAGTCCCATATTTTTTACCTTTTAAATCATTCAAATATGAACAGTTATACATGTTCACAGTTTAGAAACAACATATCCACACATAAATCCTATTTTAATTGTTAAAATCAATAAAAATAAAACATATCTGATTATACTTATTCATTACTATTATCTAACTTTTTACACTCTATAGTTTCTTTTGAATGAGAATCACTAAGGATCCATGATCTTTCACAGATTCAACTTGTTCCAATTAACCATAATAATAACATTAATAATTATATTTACTATTTTATATTCAATTTTTCCACAATCTGACTAGTAGGAATCCATTTAAGTTAGCAACTTTGTCTTTTCAGTACTGCCCTGATGCTTAAAAACTATCCTTGCTCTCATCCACTTAGTTCCTTTGTGAAACCCCACTTAAATCATGATAAAATTATCAAAAGGGCAAAAAGTCCACAACAGAAAGGAATATGAGAAATGATGAGACATGTTGACAAAATGTTGAAACTGGGAAGCAGATACACCCAATCTCTCTTAGAAACTAAGTCTGCATTTGCAGAGGGGTAGAGTTCCTTGGAGCCAAAAAATAAGCCAGCTCATTCCTCAGAGCCCTGGAAAACGGAACTTAGAGACACATTATGTTTCAAGAGGATGTCTGTTGAACTAACAGGCAGCTTGATTGAAATTTTGCATCTTAAGCATTTGGAGTCCTAGATACCTTCATCACTGCACTGAGCAGCATTGCTGTCCAGTTAGTTGTAGACAACTGACTGAGTATTTACTCTCTTAAACAAGAGGGAGTGTGGGCACAAATATTGCAACTAAGGGAGCCATCAGGAAAACAAAGGCTAAGTCAATGTTTATATCCTAATGTGTAAGAACTCTAGCCTCTTCTTTCTTTGTCCAGGGAGGATACTTCTAATCCTCAGGCAGAGGATAAAGGGATTCTTTTCTGAGGAAAAGAATTTGCCTAAAAGGAAAACAACAGCAACAACTTAATATAACTGCTCCATAACTTTATGATAATCTCACTGCCTAACTTCCTCGTATCGGGTTAGTGCCTTTATGCTTCATACTTTCACATGAGCAGATATTGATGGATCACCAGACTTCTGAAAAAGAGACAAAAACAAACAAATAAGGCAAAAAAAGAAAAAGAAAAGTGGAGGGTTCAGAGACAAAATAAGCAGAAGAAAACTTTAAAGAAAATAATTTAATACTGCTACTGCTACTGCTAAGTCACTTCAGTTGTGACTCTTGGTAAATATTTAAAATAAATACTGGAGTACATCATTATTCCAGGACAAAACATCAATATGCTGAGGATTTTTCTGTCTCAAGGCCTTCATATTTGCCATTCCCTTAGCCAGGAAAAGTCTTCCTCTAAGATATTTGAACAACTTCCCTCCTCACTATATTCATGTTCTTTCCCCTTGTTGTTATATTATTTTTATTCATAGCATTTATGGATACCCACTAGTATTAAGACATCTTTCCCCACTGGGTTGAAAGCTTATATATGTGAGAAACTCTAAATTTTTTAATAAAAGGTATAAGGATATTATTATGCATTATTTTAAATATAAACTTGGAAATAGCTTAGTTGTCCATTCAGGGGTTAATAAATAATTAAATCTGATATTAATGGGTTAGATTATTATTCAACAATTAGATAATTGATATTACTCAGTAGAGATCTAAAACCCATAAATTGAATAGCAAACAGAACATCATTATGTATGGTATCATACAAATGATGAAATTTAAAAACATATCTGCAGTCAGCCCAATAGAATGTATTCATGGTAAAGGCTAACATTATCTGGTATATATATACTGTCCTCTTAGGAGGAGAAGGGAGGGGGCCTAAAGAGAAGAGTATGAAGGATTTCAGCACTGTCTCTGTTTTGCTTTAGTTTCTAAAGATGTTCTGAATCAAATATGACTAAAAACCAATGTCTATTCATTTTGCATGGCACTGACAGAGGTCTTATATAGTGCCCTTTATACCTATTTGTTTGATTTGGGTTCGGTTTGATTTAGAGGATTTTTTTGGTTTGTTTGATTTTGCTTTCAAAATTAAGTAAAGGAAAAGGCAGAATAACCACAGAATCTTATTCTCAAGAACAAGAGTAGGAAAAAAAAAAAGTACACAAGGCAAAGAAGATGGACATTACAGAGAACTGTTTTGGCAGATAAAAACCAACAGAGACCTGGAGTAAGATACAAATGTTCAAGAACCCTTTTGAGACAATTTCTGCTACAACTCCCTTGTAATTAGCAGAACCTTATCACATTATCTCCATCCAACAAAACATGGCAGAATGGGGCGCTCTGGGCCTTAGTTTTTAGGAATTGACCTTGAGATTCTAAACAGAGGGCACACTATAAAAAGTAAAATTCAATTGTAAACTGTTTTGTGGTTAAAAGCATGGGTTTCATAGGCCCAAAGCCCACAGCATGAATCTAAGCTATGCTCCTTCATGGTTGAGCAACTTTGAGATGGCTCTTACCCTCTCTATGCTTTTGTTTCATCATGTAATAACAGTGTTAGTGTTGGAACTTGTCATCATTCCTTTATTATATGGGTATAATACTATTTTCCACACTATTGCATTGCTTTGAAAATTAATTTTGATCATGATTATGTAGCACAAGGTCTTGCTCAAAGATAATATCTCGATATTAGCAGTTGTTATTATTTCGCTGCATTTAGTGAAACCTTTGTCTCTTCTTTTTTCACTATAGCATATTTGATTTTCATGTAATCTGAGGACATGACATTAAGCAGGCAATGTTATTGGAAATACCTTTTGGTCGTTTAAATATAGCATTAATTTGCATATGCTCATTTGTACATGTATGTAAGTAGTGCTTGGGAATGCCTGCCCAGAATTCCTATTCCTAGGAATATCTCTTCATAATCACAAATGTGCAATCAATCCATAAGATTATAGAAGGAGCTGCTCTGTTGGAACAAGGTGGCTCCACCCGTCCATGGCAACAGCTGACTGGACAATCAGTGCAGAATAAGGCAGAGTGTGGAAAAGAGAGGTGACTGAAGGAGAAACTCAGAGACCAAATTAGATTAACTTTAGATTCCTGGCCTCAATGTATATGTTAGTTTTTGTTGCCATATTATGTTTGAATTCTATGTGAAACCCCAAATTCCTTACATTAATTCATGTTTTCCAAACACTTGCTCAAAAACTCCAGTTGTGTTTCTGTTAGTTATTACTCCAAAAGTTCTCGTGGATACAAAGTGACTACAAAACAGACAAATATAGCTACTTTCCCACTTACCTAAGACTGGCAAATAGTAAAGAGATTTTATTCAGTTGTCCTATTTGCTCAGTTCAGTTCAGTTCAGTCGCTCAGTGGTGTCTGACTTTGCAACCCCATGAACCGCAACACGCCAGGCCTCCCTGTTCATCACCAACTCCCAGAGTCCACCCAAACCTATGTCCATTGAGTCAGTGATGCCATCCAACCATCTCATCTTCTGTCATCCCCTTTTCCTCCTGCCCTCAATCCCTCCCAGCATCAGAGTCTTTTCAAATGAGTCAGCTCTTCGCATCAGGTGGCCAGAGTATTGGAGTTTAAGTTTCAACATCAGTCCTTCCAATGAATATTCAGGGCTGATCTCCTTTAAGATAGACTGGTTGGATCTCCTTGAAGTCAGATTTGTAAAACTATATAATTTATTTGCAAAGCTGTATCATGCACACATGTCATCAGTTTAAAAATAATCACCAGAAATCTGAAGATGGGGAGCTTTAGAAGATTCAGAAAATACCCAACTGAGTGAGGCATATGTCTGCAGATCTTCACCTTACTCATCTCTGTTTATGTAGACATCATAAAAGCACTTACATAAAATAAGACAGATTTCTTCTAGATGGGAAAAAAGGTAACAGAGAAATGACATGACTTGGCCTTAATACAGTTAAATAATACAAGGAGACAGAATGCAAATGAATATATTTTGTGTTTGGAATAGATATGCTTCTAATTGCGTTCACTTATTATCATAGAAATGACATGTTTTCAGCTTTAGTTATATGCCACCACAGTTAATAATTGAAACACAAACACATGAAACAGTAATTTAGTGGCAGACTTTGTAATTACAAAAGTATAGTAAGGGTTTATTTTGTAAACATATGTGAAATTCCTTTGTACATGGTGTAATTAACATGAACATAAAAATATAAGAAAATCTTAAAGAATAAGTTCAGCTCTAGTCTAAAGCAATGGTCAAAATAAAATCATGTAAAGCTTCATGTGGCCAAGGACTTTCAAAAACTCTTTCTTGGAACATAAATTTGTTAAAGCTCTTAAAAATAGTAGTATGCTTTGAAATATACAACTAACATTTATTTTAGAAATAAAAGCTATGATTCTATATTTTAAGCAATGGTCTCTAGTGAAAATGAAATGCACTCAGTCATGTTGGACTCTTTGTGATCCCATGGACTCTATTCTCTGGAGTGGGTAGCCTTTCCCTTTTCCAGGGGATCTTCCCAACTCAGGGACCGAACCCAGATCTCCCACATTGCAGGTGGGTTCTTTACCAGCTGAGCCACAAGGGAAGCCCAAGAACACTGGAGTGGGTAGCCTATCCTTTCTCCAGTGGATCTTCCTGACCCAGGAACTGAACCAGGGTCTCCTGCATTGCAGGTGGATTCTTTACCAATTCAGGGAGCTCTCAGGGAAGCCCCGTAGCTTCTCTAAAAAGTTGGCAATGCAAGATAGTGGCTAAGTCAGACCCTGGTTTTAAAGTCTTGATCTACCTTTAACTATACGATGATGCTTAAGGCCTGCACTGTCTATGAGCCTCAGTTTCCTCATCTATAAAGTAAAGATAAGCATCTTTTAAAAACCAGTTACATTGGTTCCCACAAATATATTAGACACTGAATAAATAATACTTACAGGTCATATATGCCCCTTCTGAATATCTATATTAGTAGGCTAGAGGAAATTGATTGTTTTATATAATTAACTTAGAATTGTAACATATTCTGGTACCAAATATGGATTAGTTTTTGTCCTTGTGAATTCAAGTAGTCAGAGGGCCTAGGTTGTAAAATGTAACTCTACTGGGCTCCATGCTAAGCATCTTACAGATCATCTCACTGAATTTTCAAAACAGCTGCACCGAATAACTATTCTTTTCCCCCATTTTACAGACTAAAAGGAAGATTCAGACACACTTGATATCTTCACTTCAGTTCATTCACTCAGTCATGTCCGACTCTTCGCGACCCCATGAACCACAGCACACCAGGCCTCCCTGTCCATCACCAACTCCCGGAGTCCACCCAAACCCATGTCCATTGAGTCGGTGATGCCATCCAACCATCTCATCTTCTGTTGGCCCCTTCTCCTCCTGCCCTCAATCTTTCCCAGCATCAGGATCTTTTCAAATGAGTCAGCTCTTTGCATCAGGTGGCCAAAGTATTGGAGTTTCAGCTTCAACATCAGTTCTTCCAAAGAACACCCAGGGCTGATCTTTAGGATGGACTGGTTGGATCGCCTTGCAGTCCAAGGGACTCTCAAGAGTCTTCTCCAATACCACGTTCAAAATCATCAATTCTTC
The DNA here is from genome assembly GCA_006410935.1 of Redunca redunca. Classification (NCBI taxonomy): domain Eukaryota; kingdom Metazoa; phylum Chordata; class Mammalia; order Artiodactyla; family Bovidae; genus Redunca; species Redunca redunca. The sequence goes on from SJYQ01001316.1 coordinate 478,513, forward strand.
AGCGCTCAGCTTTCTTCACAGTCCAAATCTCACATCCATACATGACTACTGGAAATACCATTGCCTTGACTAGATGAAGCTTTGTTGGCAAAGTAAAGTCTCTGCTTTTGAATATGCTATCTAGGTTGGTCATAACTTTCCTTCCAAGGAGTAAGTGTCTTTTAATTTCATGGTTGCAATCACAGTGATTTTGGAGCCCAGAAAAATAAAGTCAGCCACTGTTTCCATTGTTTCCCCATCTTATCTGCCATGAAGTGATGGGACTGGATGCCATGATCTTAGTTTTCTGAATGTTGAGCTTTAAGCCAACTTTTTCACTCTCCTCTTTCACTTGCATCAAGAGGCTCTTTAGTTCTTCTTCACTTTCTGCCATAAGGGTGGTATCATCTGCATATGTGAGGTTACTGATATTTCTCCCAGCAATCTTGATTCCAGCTTGTGCTTCTTCCAGCTCAGCATTTCTCATGATGTACTCTGCATATAAGTTAAATAAGCAGGGTGACAATATACAGCCTTGACGTACTCCTTTTCCTATTTGGAACTAGTCTGTTGTTCCATGTCCAGTTCTAACTGTTGCTTCCTGACCTGCATACACGATATCTTATGCATAATCAAACACAGAAACTCATGAAGGGGAACTGAAACTAGGTAAGTCAAAACCCCAATTATAAACATTGATTCTGTCCTTTAAATGCTAGCTTTAATCACTTCAATAGGTTGTTCATGTCCCAGATCATTCAAAAACATATTTATTCTCATATAAAATAATATTACCTGGAATAATAATATTTGCCCTAAAATAATAATAGAGATTCAAGGAAATCATAGGAATTTGAATACAAAAAAAGAAAAAAGCTCAGAATTTAGTATTTGGAGTTGCTCTCTGTGGCCCAAAGAATATGACATCCAATTTCTAAACAACAAACCTAAGTAAACTCTACACCATCCCAGATTTATAGTGCAGAAGGTAGAGGATGGGATGTAATTCAGGTAGGCCAGCAACTCACTGGTCTGCCCTCGCAAAGATTTAGACTCTTTGCTATTCCTGGTCCAGCCCATTGATCCTCAAAAGCCAGCCTCAAAAACAGCATGTGAATCAAGATAACCTCAGCCTGGGAACCATAAGTAGGTTATCTCATCATAAGAACACAGAGAAAAGGAAAATCATCAAGAAAGGAAGATGATTTTTCAGCTAATCCAAGCAGAGCACATCATTATTTTTTGACAGAGATGAATATTAGCAAAGGAATATTTGGGGAACCTGAAAAACCCTTCATTTTCTTCAGTGGGCACATGCACACATCTTAATGCAAAAAGCACAGAAATCCCTATCTCCCAGCTCTCCATTTCTGAACATGCTCAACAAAGGGTGCACTCAGATGAAACATCAGTTAGCTTTTTTCTTTCATTGGGAATGTGCTTATTAACTGTTGTTCAAATAGTTTGTAGACATAACAGCCCTGGGAGTGAATGTGGCTTTGTATTTACAAGGTAGTCATTTGTTGTTATTTATAGTTCTTTTAATTTTCACCTTTTTACATTTAAATTTCCTTCCAAAGGTTATGATTAAAATAGGCACTACTTAAGAGAGGAAAAACTCCCTTTAATGTGCATTTTGTACACAAAGAATTTTCAAGCTTCAGAAAGAATTCAGGGGTGCCCAATTTGTTCCTTTGTCAATTTTATGGACATTCATAATTTGTTTTCCAAGGAAAACAATCATGGTGTCATTATGCAAAACTATGACAGAGCCTCTTTAGCAGAGGTCATCATTTTAAACACATGTTCTTCCTTTCATCTGTAGCTAAATTGCTCCAAATAAGAGAAGTAAAGAGAATTAACATTTATTTAAAGTACAGGACTCTCTGCTGGCTAATAGATGTTAATTTTCATATTTGATTCTCAGACTTCTAACATTAGTACTATGGGTTGTTGCATAGCAGAACGGTTAAGGGGATAACTTTAACGTTGCACACATTTGGCTTTGCATCCCAGCGTTATGACTTTTCAGCTGTATAAACTTGATTAAGCTTTTTATATCAAATTTACTACCTTATTTTTAAACACATAGAGAAAATGCTAGTACACGTGGTGAAAGCATACTATAAAAATTAAATGATAAAATGTAAGCAGAGCTCTTAACACAGTGTCTAACTTTTCTTTTTTTTTTTTAATATTACTACTTTTCACTTCTCAGAGGGACAAAGTGAGGCATAAGATTCCACCCAGCAAGTCAAGTAAGGAACCATGTGGCTTGAAACTGGGTCTTTTTTTACTCCAAAAGTTAATGCTTTTTTTCACTATACCACAATAGGATAAGTGGTGACCAAGTGAGATTTTGAGGAAACATGATAGAGAAGGACAATATTTTTCAGACTAGGGAGATGAAATTGGATCTTTTTTTAGGAATTACCATGCCAAGTGCACAATATTTTCAACAGGAAATCATTAAAAATTCTAGGAATTTATTCATATAGTCATGTCTCTAAAGATGCTTGAGTATTCCCAAAAAAGATCCATACCACTGGAGGATAGCCTCTCTGAAAGAGTCAAGGACAGAAATAACAGCCCTCTCAAGGGCCCCCACAAAGCATTCATCCCATTCTAATGGAGGAGAAAATATCTCATCCTTTACCAATTCAGTATCAGTCATGGAAATGGCTGATAATAGTCAATACTCCTGCAGTATTCCAACTACCTAAAGGGGATATAGAAACCAAATCCAGTAAAGATAGTATTGTCACTCATGGTCCATGTACAATCCATGTCAAGTAACCATCCTGTGTCTCCTGTTTCTGTTCCTCTCAACCATTATTAGGGCCAAAAAGCATGCAGCAAGGAAAACTACAAAGAGATCACTGGGAATTAACAGACACGTTTATGACATATCTAACGTTGCCTATTGATTAGCTAAAGGAAAAGAAAATTTATTTTTAGAATTGAAATACAGACATTTAGAAAACAATCACGTTAGAAATCATCATTTTTCAAGATGAGAAATGGACCGTCCACATCAAAGCTCCACCATCAGTGTTCAACCATAGGTCCACACATACCAACAGCACCCTCTACTGTCCAGCAACATGGCGAAAAGAGCATTGGTTACATTTTCTGAAGTCACAAGTCATTTACAGTTTTCAAATGAAAACCTTTTGTCAAGCAATGAAATTCAATGATATTGTGGCTTCCCAGGTGGCACTAGTGGTAAAGAATCCACCTGCCAATGCGGTAAATGCAAGAGATGCAGATGCCATCCCTGGGTTGGGAGGACTCCCTGGAGGAGGAAATGGCACCCCACTCCAGTATTCTTGCCTGGAAAATCCCATGGGCATAGGAGCCCTGGGCTACAGTCCATTGGGTTGCAAAAGAGAGTGACATGACTGAGCACAGTCAACAAAGTGCAATAAAGCAAAATTGTTACCATTTGGTAACTAACAAACCATTCCAAAGAGAGATGTTTCAAACTGAAGAGAAGGAAAGTGCAGGGGGAGGGGAGCTGATCACCCTCGATGATCCCTGTCTCCTGGTATGCACATTCTTGGGCCATTTCCTCACACATTGCACCAGGCGGGTCTGTGTGACCCACAGAACACAGGAGAAGTGATGATTTTTCATCTCCTTTATAAGGTTATAAATGACACTGGCTTCCATTTTCTTTGTGATCTCCCTTAATCATTCCCCCTCTCTCTCTGACACGTTGACACACATGCACTCATCCTCCCCACGCTCTCAATACTTGCTCAGAGAAAAGCTATATCTGAGCAGTTCTATGGAGGGTCCTACATGATGAAGAACTGAAGTCTTATGAATGAGTTTGGAAGGAGATCCTCTAACCCCAGACAAGCCTTCACATGACCGCAGTCCCCAAGGACCACTTAACTGCAATCTCCTGAGACAGCCTGAGCCAGAAGTAGGAGGTTAACACTCAGAAATTATGTGAATTGATAAGCTCTAAGGAGATCCTCCAAAGTGTTAAGATTGGGGATAACTTTTTACATAACAACAATGAATTCCCTTTGTTCATTGGGCTTCCAAGGTGGCTCTAGGGTTTAAAAACCTGCCTGCAATGCAGGAGACTGTGGTTTCAGTTCCTGGGTGGGGAAGATTCCTTGGAGGAGAGCAAGGCAATCCACTCCAGTATTCTTGCCTGGAAAATCCCGTCGACGGAGGAGCCTGATGGGCTACAGTCCATAGCGTCACAAAGAATTGGACATGGCTGAAGCGACTGAGCATGCACGCAACAATTAACTAATACAAGAGAAGAAAGCAAGATGAACAATAAGAGGAGATATGGTATTAGGATAATCAAGTCAAGACTGGAGAACATGAGGATTATTTGTTTCCCATTCCATTTATATGCTTTTATACTTTCGATTTACCACCCTCCCTGCTCCCACATTATATATTCTGATCTAAATGACAATATTTGTACCAAATGCTTTCTATCACAGCCTTTCATTACACTGGGACAAGCAACTCTAAAGAATAACAATAAGAATGTTACTTATTGAAGAGACCTGTTCATCCCTTTTGCATGTATGTATATGTACACATTTATGCTCAGACATATGTATATATGCAGGCATATGTGTATTCTACTCAAGCTTAGAAATGTAAAATAAAATTAATTTCACAACCTGAAACTTTATTGTAAATTGCTCCACAAAACTTAGCAAACTTTAATTGAGTCCAATTAGAAATCCCTGTTTAAACATATATTTCATCTCTTTGAAATTAAATCTCTTAAATGAATTGAATGGGGGAAAATAAGAGATGATAATAAGGCAGGATATATAGACGGTCAGCTAGAGAGTCATCTTTCATTAAGGAGGAAAAGCCATGAGAACCCTAGTCTAGAAGTCCTAAGTCTTGGGCATCAATTCTCAATTATTATCATTGCAGCCTTTGGGCTAGCAGTGTACTTGTGGTTCAAATATGAACATTAAATAAAATAATTGTTAAAGAGTCCATGCAAGTCAAGGGACTATGAGTTTTTATGAAGGAGAGGAAAGTGGCACTACACTGTAGAAAATTAGCAAGGAAAATGTATATATCCCTTACTCCTCTGGAAGAAATTTATTCTGTTTTGAAGAAAAAAATTGCCCCATCCCTTTAATGGACTTTTTGTTTTATAAGAAATTTAAGAAGAAAAACACCAATACAGTATACTAATGCATATATATGGAATTTAGAAAGATGGCAATGATGACCTTATATATGAGACAGCAGAAAAGGACACAGATGTATAGAACAGTCTTTTGGACTGTGTGGGAGAAGACGAGGGTGGGATGATTTGAGAGAATAGCATTGAAACATGTATATTATCATACGTGAAACAGATCACCAGTCCAGGTTGATGCATGAGACAGGGTGCTCGGGGCTGCTGCACTGGGATGACCCTGAGGGATGGGATGGGAGGGATGTGGGAGGGAGGCTCAGGATGGGGGACACATGTACACCCATGGCTGATTCATGTCAATGTATGGCAAAACCACTACAATATTGTAAAGTAATTAGCCTCCAATTAAAATAAATTAATTAATTACAAAAAAAGAAATTTAAGGCTAGTACTCTTTTTATCTCCTCATTGCACTGTTGGGTGTAGGGTTTCTCTGTGGGCTCAGCCACCCAATGTCCTACGGTGAATATATAAGAAGTACAAGGCAAGTTTCTTTTACTCAACGAAACCTTGATCTCATTTGGAAGCCACACCTCCAGGAAGTAGTCAAAGAACACATCAGATGGTATGTAACTTATTGCCTTAATTCAAAAGAAAAGGAGGTCATTGTTAGATCAGTAGTAACAACATCCTAGAAAAAGACAACTCAGGTAACCTCTGAAAATGAGTTGAACTTAGAGGGGAAAAGGAGAAAGAGGTTATTTCAGGTTAACATAGCTTTATATCACCTCACATTCCTGTCTATGAGAGATCAAGTCTCTGTGGAATCAAGAGAGTCAAGTTCGTCCATCACTTTATACAGAAATATTAGAACATTTTCTGATTGTCAAGCATTGTAGTTGATGGTCCTTTACCCCATTGTTCTCCATCATTCCTGGCTCATTTTTATTTTTTTCTACTCTTTTATTATTATTAATATTATTAATACTACTACCGATAATAGCATCCATCGCCATGTATTAATCACCTACAATATGCTCTCTATGTTTGTTTCATTTAATTGCCCCCAAATAACCTTGTAAACTTTACTATCCTCATTTCGCAAATGAGAAACTGAGATACAAAATCATTAAATATCTTGCCCCAAGTTACAAAATCAGTGATTTCACATTATTGTCTGATATCATAACTCATGCCCCTTCCACTATGTTAAAACACCTCCCGGTCTTAAGGTTCACTTAACCATGCTCCCTTTTTCTCCTCCTATCTTCTGTTTATATCACCCCATCCTGCAGAGCACCAACAGGCAAAAATACAGCATAGAGAAGAGAGAGAGTTTGAGCAGGGACACAAAACTCTTGCACAAAACCGTCACAGTGGCTGGCATTAAAATGGCAGCCAGAATAGAAGCTGGTAAGAATGAATAAAGGAGGGAACTTATTTCCAGGTTTTAAGGTGGAGTTACAAACAGACATCAGCCTTGGATTTCCTCACAATGGTTAATTACAAGAGGGAAATGCTGGCAGAACTGCCAGGGCTAGACGACCTTTACCTCCACCCATGGGGCTCTGACTCTTCACAGGAGTGAAGGTGAAACAAGGCATTCTGTGTCAGACTCCCTGTACTGTCGGGGCTGTGAATGGGGCAGTCTTCCATAATTGGGATTTCCTTAAAAATATTGAACATTTTTTTCACCATTAAACACTATCTTCAAAATCCTAGGGCAATGTTCCAAGAGCTTTGATTCACCCTGAAATGATTTGGTTCTCAGAATGTTTCAATTTCTGGATTTAGCAACTCTGAGCTGTGGTGCAGAAAAACATATTTTGAAAAATCCTTGAAGCTAAGGGCTCAGAAGAGCCAAGTAGCCAGCTAGAAATTGCAGAATATTTCATTTCATTTTCTGTTTCAGCATCAGGATTTCTACATGACGGGTATCCAAACAAATACTGAACAACAACAAACATTTTACAAATTAGATATCAGGATTCAACCTTTTGACATATTTATAATTTTTAACAGATAATGAAGCTGCTGCTGATGTGTACTAATCATCAATTCCTGTATGATCTATATGATCATATATGGCATTGATATATATGATCTATATGGTGTTCTCATGGTGTATATAAGCCAGTTTGGAGCAGTCTCTGGCACATACCAAAGACTCCATAAATGTTGGTTGTCATTTAATAATTATTATTAATATAAAGAGATAATTTTATAATCTTGCTTGCATGAGAGAAACATATATTTGGCTGAAGAAGTGAAGAAATCTGATATTGAAGAAATCTCACTTGGGGAGCCAGTTTCTATTTCTGTAACTGATAAATTGGTTTGACCTTATTCACTTCCTTTTTTTTTAAATTTGGAATTCACTTCCAATTCAAATTCGTCCTTTCTACTTTGCCATCAATTTATTATGATTGTGATATTATCTCTGCTGCTGCTGCTAAGTCACTTCAGTTGTGTCCGACTCTCTGTGACCCCATAGACAGCAGCCCACCAGGCTCCCCCATCCCTGGGATTCTCCTGGCAAGGACACTGGAGTGGGCTGCCATTTCCTTCTCCAATGCATGAAAATGAAAAGTGAAAGTGAAGTTGCTCAGTCGTGTCCGACTCTTAGCAACCCCATGTAGCCCACCAGGCTCCTCCATCCATGGGATTTTCCAGGCAAGAGTACTGGAGTGGGGTGCCATTGCCTTCTCAGGTGGTATTATCTCTAACAGTTACTAAAACAGCTCTCTTAAAAGGTATCAAAAACTTACTACCTGCAAATCTAATATGCTATAGAATGTAGTACTTAGTCATAGAATACAGACGTTAGAAAATGCACCATTCATGCTTCTTTCTCATTTCACTCACAAATAATGAAAACCCACCATTAACACACCACTACTCTCTGATTGGTGTGAATTCTCTTTTGGTTTTGCCTCAATTCACTTTCTCCAATCTATCTCCTTCTTTTAAAGATCACTTTCTCAGTCCTAGGTAGACTCTTTATCTCTCACCCAAACAATTAAGGTTGTTGTCCAAACTATGCCCAGTCTCTTTTCCTTTCCATACATCTTGAGTATTATCACCAACATTATTTTTTGAAACAGAGCAAACCAGTGTAACTCTTTTGCTGGAAAAGTTTCCATTAGGTCTCTCCCACATGCTCCATTATGTCCTATTTGCTCAATCTGTTATTTAAATTCCTTCACAGCACAGCCTTTACTTGCATTTCTAGATTGAACTGTATCTACAATTTTTCTTACTGTTCTTAGAACATGAATTTACTTGATTACCCTAACATCTTGGTGGTTGGTTGGTTTTAATCTGGTAGGAATGACTTGCCTTTGCTCCCCAGTTCCCCTCCACCATTTCAATGTGTGTTAGTTTCAGCTCCAACCCTTCCTCTTTCCAGAAGTCTTTCCAATTTTTTTTCCTCCCTCACTTTCTCTCTCCCTCATTCTCTTTCTTGTTCCCTCCAGTCCTTAGCTCCCATAACACTTTATTTATTACTACAATGTCAGCTTAAGAATAATGTTAATATGGTTGAATCTGAGATCACATTATGATTGCCTAGAAGGGAAGAACCCCAGTGCATTCCATTCACAGCACTCAACATTGTATCTAGCACTGCCTATGAGATTACTGAGTAGATAACTCCTAAACACTTAATTGAAATAATCTTATTCTTTTGAACCTGAAAGTCAAAAATGACTGTAATGCTGGTCAGAGAACCTGTTTGTTGTGTCCCCATTGCTTGAATTCCCAGAAGTGAGCACAACACCTGCCAAATAATAGCCAAACAGTTGTTGAATAAATGACTGATGGAATGAATGAACAGATGAATAATTAAAGTGGGAAACTAAAATGAATCAATGAATAACTTTAAATCAACAAGAATCATCTCAATTGGATAGGTGAATGTACGTCCTGAATCAGGATTCAATAATTTTCCCAAAAAAGTCTAATTAAGGAAATGATGCTAAAAGGAAGACTCAGAGTGGTTTGTTTGTGCTGGTAACCACACTGGAAAATCCTGAACATCAATTGGCAACTTAACAACTGAAGCAATGAAGGATATTGTAGTCTTTCCTAGGTGGTTGAAACCTGGGTCTCTCAGGAAACAAAAGCATGTATTGAGGGACAGTTTCAGAAACCAATATTTGGCATCACTTTGTTGAAAGAAGAAGAAGCTCATCCAGCTGTTCTTCTGAGAAAGAAGACCTTTGAGAATAAGTTGAGAGCAAGAATAGAGTATGCAGCCGTATCAATGCACCATATATACACCTCCTGGCAGCCTTCCCCAAAGCACCTAGTGTAATGTTCAGCACAGAAAGAGATAAAAAATGCTGTTGATTATTTGCCTAGCCCAGTTCTATGTGGCCAAGAAAGGTGGGCAGCCATTGGAAAGGATTCAAAAATGTCATTCACTGCCTGAAACTGTAGAACTGATTCCCCTGAGAAATACAGATGTTCAGTCCACAACTGCCCACATTTTATGATGGGGAAGGGATGAATCACTTCTCACATTTCTTTCTTTTGTTTCTTTCTATTTACTAAAACCATTTCAGTCCACTCAAATGTTTACAATTTGGAAGATTGGCAGATACTTCAAAAAGTTATTCCCCTGGTGACATTGACCAACTTTGGCACAAAAGTTTTGAGACAGAAAAAAATTAAGAGAATCATCACAAAGACATGTCAGTATGAAGTGAATGAAAAAAAAAAGATGGTGAACAACAAACACGGGAAAAGAAAATATTTTTGTCATACTTTTGCACACATAGTCTGCAGTACAATAAAGCATGTAGTTCCCAAAGTTAATATTTTATTCTCCCTCATTTTTCAACTACTTGAAAGTATTATATGCACGGGCTGGTGCACCATGCCTTAGAGTATGTAGCTAAAGGAGTTTTCTCTAATGCCTCACCATTCTATATTCTAAACAACATTTTACTTAATTTCCTCCTGACAATAAAAGTTTGTTTCATACTATTTCCTCCTTTTTCTTGCCTTTTAAAAACACAGCTACAGCTAAAGTAAGAGGATGATAATAGTCCAGCCAAATAGTAATACTGCACAAAATCAGGGTCACAGTCATATACAAACTTTCACCTTAACATACTAACTATTAGTATTTATTGATGATGAACAGAGTCAATGAGCTTAGCTATAAATGTTCCCTCAGATCCAGCAGCTCTACAGATTCTCAAAAAAACTATCATTTCTTCCTAAGACATTTCCTTCTCTCTTTATCTTTTCCCATGGTTGTTACCTGGAATATTTTTCCTTTCCTCAAATGAAAATTTCATTTTTCAGAAATCAAGCAATGGGAGACCTGATAAGTATTTTAATTTTGATCTGCCCAGTTTTATATCCAGATGACATATACTCAAGAATAGAATTTTGAGATCCGTTGCCTCTCTAAATGAGGTGTTAACTTAGATTACATTTCCAGGGATTTTTCTTTTTTGCTGTCATATTACTTAGGTAGAGGATCACTCTAGCAACAAAGGTATAATCACCAGAGAAGAAAGATCAATGTGATTCAGAGAAATTTGGGGAAACTTCATGTATCACAAAAGTGATAGGATTTGAGCTAGATCTGAAGAATAAAATTGGAAGTAACAGGATCTGGTGGTTCACGTAAGAGTAATGCATGGTGAGGCTGGGTTTCCCATTGTGGTTTAAGATGAAGAGATATGGGAAGATCCCAGGGAGGACAGTAAGAGCATAAAGATAAAACCATTTACATCTGGGATGGCAAAATAGATTTCACCCTTCTGTCAACTTAAGTCAGTTCAAATAGCTGCCAAGAACCAGTATCTGGTCTCAATAAAGAACTGGGCTGTGATCGGTTAACGTCAGTTGTGCTTATGGGAAGAGAACACAGCATGCAACCCACCAATGACATTTGTCATTCCTATTGGATGGGTCTATTGAGGTTGCTGATGTTGCTGTTCAGTCACTAAGTCATGTCTGACTCTGCAGCCCCACGGACTGCAGCACACTGGGCTTCCCTGTCCTTTACTATCTCCTGGAGTTTGCTCAAACTCATGTCCATTGAGTTGGTGATACTATCTAACCACCCATTCCTCTGCCACCCCTTTTCCTTTTGCCTTCAGTCTTTCCCAGCATCAGGGTCTTCTCCAATGAGTTGACTCTTCACATCAGGTGGCTAAAGGATAGGAACTTCAGCTTTAGCATTAGTCCTTCCATTGAATATTCAAGGTTGATTTCCTTTAGGATAAAATGGTTTAATCCCCATGCTGTTCAAGGGACTCACAAGAGTCTTCTCCAGCACCACTGTTCAAAAGCATCAATTATTTGGCACTCAGCCTTCTTTACAGTCCAGCTCTCACATCTGTGCATGACTACTGGAAAAGCCATAGCTTTGACTATGTGGACCTTTGTTAGCCAATTGATGTCTCTGTATTTTAATATGCTGTCTAGATTTGTCACAGCCTTGCTTCCAAGGAGCAAATATCTTTTTATTTCATGACTGCAGTCACCATCCACAGTGATTTTGGGGCCCAGGAAAAGAAAAGCTGTCACTGCTCCCACTTTTCCCACTTCTATTTGCCATGAAGTGATGGAACTTGATGTCATGATCTTAATTTTTTTCATGTCGAGTTTCAAGCCAGTTTTTTTTTTTTTTTTCACTCTCCTCTTTCTCATCAGGAGGCTATTAAGGTAAGCAGGCTTTAACATCTTGGTAAGAATAATCTTAAAAAAATTAAACTTGATTCCTTGTAAGGCATTTGTTAATTTTATTTGATTATTAAAGGCAAGAATTAGTCAAAGATAACTTTTGGTGGAGGGTAAAGAACCCCTTAACAAGAGCCTGTACAAAATGACCCCTGTCATACTAGAAAAGTTGTTCTTGTAGAACATCCCTGAAAAAAGATGAAAAATTTGTGGAGAGAGGGCACAGACTGGCCTACTCTGTTAAAATATTCATGTTGATAAACATTCATTTGTTTAGATTTAATATAAAGCATAGAAAATAGATTGTAGAAATAGGAGGGAAGCTGTGCCCCTAAGGTAAAATGCAGTTTTATAGTTATGAAAATTTAATTTGACTGCGTTCCCAGTAATTGCTCATATTTGTAGCAGCAGCATGCCAGCAAGATAACGGTCAATCAAACGGACATCACCCTGTAAATGCTCTTTAAAAGCCTGTGCTGTGTTTCCTGGTGGGAGAATGGCAATGCTTCCATTGTTAAAAGATGTCCAGCTGAAAAGCAGAATAAGAAATTGGACAGTAGGAAATCTTTATATATTGCCATTTCCCTCTCTCTCTCAAATTAAATTCCCGTTGGGAGCTGGAACAATTTTTTTTCTTCCTGAAAATGGAAAATCTGTCACATCATAAACCAAACCCTGAACATAGAATGTGTGAGGTTCTCTTTTTAAAAATCTGTTTGTGGTCAAGAAAAATTAGGATATGTTACGAATATGGGCTGGGCAAATATTTCTCTCATAGGTGAGTAAAGGACAGTATTAGATCCCTTGATGTATGAAAAATCCCCCTGGATCCTGGTAGAAGAACAGCAACAGAAAGCTTCCTCTCCGTCTCTGTCGCCCTCCAAGCCTCCTCCAATTCCTCTCTTCCTTTTGTCTCTTCCTCATTCCCTATTTCCCACACTCTTCCTGACCGTTGAGAAAACGCCATTAATAACTGGTACAAAGAATCGTGCTCGGTGCATGGAGATAAACTAGGGATGACAAAATATCAACTTCCTGCTGCTCAATTGAAAGCCCTATCTGTACAACTGGTAATTACTTTTAATTTAATTAGGACTCCTGGTATTGTTTCTATCTCATAGATTACATTATAACGTGTAATGTGTTAAAGCAACAAGACAAAGTGAGGCGAGAAAACACAGAAAATATTACCTTTTTTGTCTATAAATAATACCACGGTTTAACTCTTCAAAAAGCCCTCTAGTAGCTTTCCTATGGGCTAATTATTATTTTCCATAGTCCGTTGGCTTGAGTAAACAAAAATCTTACATAATCTAATAAAAAAACTACATCTTGTGAGCCTTTGAAAAGAATTTTTGAACTCTACACTTCCTCCTTTCGTCTCTCAGGCAGAGCAAATAAATGATTTATGTTGTTGCCTGCTAACACAAAATTCATATGACTGGAAAGAACAATCCTGGGTGCTGGACAGAGACCATGACATTGACTCTTAAATGTGGGGGCATGAGAGTGGCTCTGGAGAGGCACTGTTTTTAGGCAGAAACACTGTGAGAAAAACAAGGAAGCCCAGCTGAGATCTTTGCTGACTCAAAGGTAGATGAGGGCTCCATTTCTTTGTGAAAGACATATATTTTGAGTTTCTATATGGAACTCACAAATTATAAAGTACTAAATGACCCTTTATTAGTTAAATTGTATAATAAAGAGCATTGATTAAGACTCTGAAGATTCCTCTTTCCAGAACAGAGAGTGAAAGGAGGGGAGAGAGACAAACAGAGAGAAACACTAAGCTATAAAGCATTAGAGAGAGAAAATATGGAGGCCTTTATGCAAGGGGAAGACGCCTCAGTTAGAAGTTTCCCCATGCTGAACTTGCAATTGCTATCCAATTTAATGAAACAATCTAAATGAGTGGCAAGGTAAAACTCCTCTAATAATATTTTATCTGTTCATCTTGTAAATTAGACATGGAGATTTATAAGGTAGATTTACTGGCTTAGCAAATACTTACCTGCAAATTTCACAGCACACAGAACACAAACAGACCTCCCATTCAAAAGGCTGCCCTTTTCTAAAATTAGAGATACATGTTTACAGATAATTTTAGAATTCAGATGATTTAAAAATTTTAATTTTAATTCAGAAGATTTAAAAAATTTTTAATTTAGATGGTTTAAAAATCATCTTGTACAATAACCTTGCTTTAAATATGGTGAAACCAAATTCCCCATAAGGAAATTAGAATATATATCCCAGTAATATTTAACTTACATGCAGAGCAAATCATGAGAAATGCTGGGCTGGAAGAAGCACAAGCTGGAATCAAGATTGCCTGGAAAAATATCAAAAACCTCAGATATGCAGATGAAACCACCCTTATGGCAGAAAGTGAAGAGGAACTAAAAAGCCTCTTGATGAATGTGAAAGAGGAGAGCAAAAACGTTGGCTTAAAGCTCAACATTCAGAAAACAAAGATCATGGCATCCGGTCCCATCACTTCATGGGAAATAGATGGGGAAACAGGGGAAACAGTGTCAGATTTTATTTTGGGGGGCTCCAAAATCACTGCAGATGGTGATTGTAGCCATGAAATTAAAAGACGCTTACTCCTTGGAAGAAAAGTTATGACCAACCTAGATAGTATATTCAAAAGCAGAGACATTACTTTGCCGACTAAAGCCCGTCTAGTCAAGGCTATGGTTTTTCCTGTGGTCATGTATGGATGTGAGAGTTGGACTGTGAAGAAGGCTGAGCGCCGAAGAATTGATGCTTTTGTACTGTGGTGTTGGAGAAGACTCTTGAGGATCCCTTGGACTGCAAAGAGATCCAACCGGTCCATTCTGAAGGAGATCAGCCCTGGGATTTCTTTGGAAGGAATGATGCTAAAGCTGAAACTCCAGTACTTTGGCCACCTCATGCGAAGAGTTGACTCATTGTAAAAGACTCTGATGCTGGGAGGGATTGGCGGCAGGAAGAGAAGGGGATGACAGAGGATGAGATGGCTGGATGGCATCACTGACTCAATGGACGTGAGTCTGAGTGAACTCCGGGAGTTGGTGATGGACAGGGAGGCCTGGCGTGCTGTGATTCATGGGGTCGCAAAGAGTCAGACACGACTGAGTGACTGTACTGAACTGACTGCAGAACAACTCTGAGGACTAAAATTCTCGTTTCCAATCCAGAGATTTTTTTCCCTATACAACATTGTCATCATGCATTGTAGAAAGTAGAATTCAAACTAGTGAACTTCAGAGGCTTAGCAAAAGTTTTGAAAAATTAAATAATACTTATTTTTAGTCCTAATTTCCATGCTATTCCAAGAGTTTAAAATCACTTAAGTTCACCTAGATGGCTGAGCTGATTATCAGAGTGTCTGGGTTTCTAGAACAGTGCCTCTGGCAGCCTTGTGTCCACAGTCTGGTACAGAAAGGACAGCTGTTGCCCTATTTGCAGCCCAAGAAAATAGCACTGGCAGTTGCTGCAAGATAGAAAAGTTTTGGCAAAATGGCAGTGTTCTCTTGCAAAAATAGCAAACCATCATCTGGGTAAATTCAGGAAAGCTTATGACTTCTGCCAAAGTGAAACTGTGCAGTGCTGATGGCAAGTCAATACTGTATTGGGTTAGAGATCTAGATAAAGGTCAATTTAGATTTAAAGAAGATATGGAGAGTGTTGGGTGTTCACAATTGGAAACAATTCCTTAGGCTAGCTGTGACATTTCTTCCACCAAACATTCAAATAATTCTTGTTAAAATAGACAACTCTGAAAAGTAATCTTTGCAAGCATAATAATATTTTCAAATAAAGTCACATAGATAAACATATACTTCTGGTCAAGGTTACATGCCATTTTCTCAAGAGGTAGGAAGGGGAGTGAGAGGAAAGGTAATGGAGAAGAGTGGAGGTTCAGTCATATACAACTATTGCTTTTGATGTGTAGCATGGTATATTGATTGATGCCCTACAGATCTGTGGATAAAATAAATGCATGCCCCCATGATTCAGTCAGGCAGCAAAGTTGAGTAAATAATACTGGGTGGGGACCAGGGGGGAGGAAGGTAATTATTAATTTTAAAAATTGTTGCCATAACTGGGAAAGGAGAGTCTCATAGAATATGATTCTAATAAAATCCTACAAAGCTTTATGGAACTAGAACATAACGTTGAAATACATCCTAATTTCTTCCTGTGAGATTGTGTACAAGTCATGCTAAGAATGAAAATGAAACTCTCGTAAGTTTCTTGCTAGTAGTTAGAAAGTCAGTGCGGTTTTTACCTCTCATGCACTAGGAAAAGAGGGAAATAGGATTTCCCACCCCAAAATCAAGAGTAATATCAACCCTGGAGCAAAGCAGAGATGAGTAATGTCACTCCAAGGAGAAAAGTGATTCACAAGTCAGCAAGACTGGACTGTGTCCTGCTTGAGTCAACAAGAATATCTGAAAAATAAAATATCAACTAGTAAGGATTCAGTCAGCAAAGAACACATACAAAAGGAGAATCACAGAGCAAACATTGGCTGTGCCTACTTAAGCACCGTCCAAAAGAAAGGGAGTTTTGGATGTCAATGTGTCCTCTCCAGATGGCATGGAAGGCCATCTCGAGCATGAGGATGAATGCATGGAGTTAAAAATTGAAAGATTCAACAGATTTCAGATCCCATTAGCAGTAAACTGCTTAGTCTGAAAGGGATGCATCAGAAAGCCTTTTCTTTCTTTTTTTCCTTTTTTCTATTTTAACTTTTTTATTATGAGAACTTTCAAACTTACATAAAAGGGAGAAAGTAGTGTTGATGTACAATGACCACCTGACCACAACAGATTTTATAACTGTTTTATCATTTTTGTCATCAACAACACCTATTCCTCCTCCAACTGCAAGGATGCCTTTTCTTGATTTTTTAAAATTTAGTTTATTGTTGCTCAGTCACTCTGTCATGTCTGACTCTTTGTGACCCCATGGACTGCAGCACCCCGGACTTCCCTGTCCTTCACTATCTCCCAGAGCTTTCTCAGATTCCTGTCCATTGAGTTGGTGATGCCATCCAGCCATCTCATCTTCTGTTGTCCCCCTTCTCCTCCTGCCTTCAATCCTTCCCAGCATCAGAGTCTTTTCCAATGAGTTGGTTCTTCATATCAGGTGGCCAAAGTATTGAAGCTGCAGCTTCAGCATCAGTCCTTCCAATGAATATTTGGGTGTGATCTCCTTTAGGATGGACTGGATTGATCCCCTTGCCGTCCAAGGGATTCTCAACAGTCTTTTCCAGCACCACAGTTTGAAGGCATTGATTCTTCAGCTCTCAGTTTAATGCTATATCTTCATCTTATTTTTCTACCCTCACCCAGTTAC
The DNA here is from genome assembly GCA_006410935.1 of Redunca redunca. Taxonomy (NCBI): domain Eukaryota; kingdom Metazoa; phylum Chordata; class Mammalia; order Artiodactyla; family Bovidae; genus Redunca; species Redunca redunca. Next base: position 495,683 of record SJYQ01001316.1, read on the forward strand.
CTTTTGATACACATTAGATCTGTCTTGAAAGATAAACTATCCTGATATATGAAATCAAGTTTTCCCATTTGTGTGACCATTTTATTTCTTCCATTTTCTCTTTAGTCCTTATTGATCTGCTTGCTGTATGAGTTTAAGGAACTATGTAAAAGCAAGACCTACAATGGGAAAATGTGGGAGGGAAATGACAGTTTGATCTACTAAAAGTTTCGATTTGTGGCAGCCCAACCATGTTTGTGTGTGTGTGCAATACTAAGTCGTTTCATTCGTGTCTGACTCTGTGTGACCCTACAGACTGTAGCCCTCTAGGCTCTTCTGTTCATGGGATTCTCCAGGCAAGAATACTGGAGTGGATTGCCGTTCCCTCCTCCAGGGGATCTTCCTGACCCAGGGGTCCAACTCGTGTCTCTTATATCTCCTGCATTGGCAGGTAGGTTATTTACCACTATCACCACCTGGGAAACCCAGCTTATCAACATATCATCACAATAATTTATATCCAAGAATCTACCGTGGCTCCCTATCACCTAACATAGATGATTAGAATCTTAGTGCTGAAAATTACTTGTAATGATCTAGTGGGAACCCACTACTCAACAGAGAAACAAATTGAGGCTTAGAGAAGTGAAGTCCTTTGTCTACAACAAAACTCTTCTCAGTCTAGAAACATAGATCAGTGTTCTTTCAGCACTGGATACTGCTGCCTTCAGAGCTTGTTTTCTGGAGAAGAACCTGAGCCAAAGTTGTGGCAAATAGGGGAGTCCTAGAGAGGAGTCTTTGTGTGAGATTTTAGAGGGTCACTTTGACCTTGGCTTCCAAGTCAGAAGAAAGCATTGAGCTTTTCTTCAGCCAACCAAAGATGCCTCTTTGCTGGGATATGTCTAATCCAAGAAGACACCCCCTCTGAAGGCAGCCCCTCACTACAGCCTGCATTCATTGGATTAGTCGCCCCTAGAAACTGAGTTCAAACTTGACTATGAAACAGCACTCTGAACCAGGCAGGTGAAGCCTGACATCTGAAGGTGGCCAGTTATTGCAGAGACAGGGACTGATGTATGGGCATCATATGCAGGGGCATATTTTGAGAGAAGCTCAGCATGGCTGAAGCAGCAAATAATCCACCTGCAAATGCAGGAGACACAGGAGATGCAGGTTGAATCTCTAGGTCAGGAAGATTCCCTGGAGGAGGAAATGGCAATCCACTCAGTAGTCTTGCCTGGGAAATCTCATGGAGTTGGACGGGCTACAATCCATAGGGTTGCAAAGAGTCAGACGTGACTAAGCACACGTGCAGTATCTTTATGGGGAAAATTAGATTTGGAGGGAAAAAAATCATCTCCTGGGGCTTAAAGCAAGCATTTTAATAAATACGATAACTGGAACCACTGTCAAGCCCTATTTAGGAACAGGATGAACTCAAGAGTACCACCTATAAGAGAAAATACAGGACCCTAAGAAGATTCACTAGAAGAGTGGGATGGAATCTACCAACCAAAGGAGGAAGATGTGGATGCGGCTTTTAAACCAAACTAACAGATTGGTCTTGGGAGAGAGTACCATATAATAGAATCACAATGCATTGCTATATATGGGTTGGCTTTAGGAAGATGACACACTCTAAGGAAAACCAAATTTCAAGCCAGAGTCATATTTAGGAATATACTGTAGATTTACCAAAAAGGACAACAGTTTGTATGCAGGACTTCCAGAAATATCTGTAGGTGATGTTAAACCTCTCAGTTGGGTCTGCAACACATATGCTGAAAAGCATATGTCCCAGGTTCACTCCTCATTGGATGGATACCATTGATAAGAAGCTACTGACGTTCCCTGTTACAAAGGATGATGCTCAGCATTCCACTAATGCTTCATTATGGCACAGTTCTAAAGAGCCTGCAATAAGCAACAGGGAACCCCTCGCATGGCCGGGAGTCGTCCTGCACCCCAGGTCACTCTTCTGCCTTCAAAGAATACTCACTCCCAAATCTACAGCTTCTCCCTCTGACCTCAGCTTCTCAACAGCAAGCACCATCTTTCCTGCCAGTCTGTATACTTTATCTGTTCTTCACTGGCCTAAATGATTTCTTCTTGATTTTATTAAATGTAGTAGTTAAATGAAAAAAAAAAGTCATCTTTGTCATTGAATTAGTATACCCATATTAAATCCAAATAAGCTTATTAAAACTTCAGTCTCAAATCCTCTTTAAAAAGAAATATACTTCAATTTGGTATACTGGAAAAATGCATAATATCTTAGAGTCTTTTATTTGTTTTCAATGAAAATGGAATGTAAACAAAACTGAAGGGGGAAAGGATCTTTAAGTCATATGGAAAATAACAGATTTTTCTTTTATTCTTTCAGTACAAAAAGATGAATAGGGCATTATTCCTGCCCTTCAGAAACACACAGTCTAATAATGAAGGGAGGGAAAAAGATTAAAAGCAGCCATAAAATTAAATATTTTGTACCTTAATTGAGTTGCTCATCATCTCTCACCAGCCAAACAAGAATAATGTCTGCTTCACTGAGTTGTTGCTAGGATTAAGGAAAATTACAGATTTGAAAATGCATGATCCTGGCACATAGTAGGTACTCAGAAAATAAGCTTTAAATACATAAGAAGTCAAGTGTTTACTACAGTGTGATTTACCAGGGGTGATGCTAGAAGTTAAAAAAGAAGCAGATGTATTTCCAAGTATGTTTTAGAAATTTAACTGAGACGCTTCCCTTAAATATTCATTTCGTCACCTTGTTTATTACAGCTTTCACTAGTCCTGAAGTAGTCATGAGATTAGAAATGCACTACCTTGTCTTAATTCTCTGGAACAGGTTTCATAAATGTAGAGACGTATTACTTGGATAATTCTGCTTCCTCACATTTCTATAAGTACATTTATAAAACTTAATTAGGAACAATATATACAGTTTGGCAGGTAGTTACTGAAACAGCTCTATAGTTTTATAAAATATATTAGATTTGGTACACAAATAATGTAATCATTTAATGGGTCAATTTCAATTACACTTTTCTGCTTGGCACCCTGGAAATCGATTTCTTTAACATGGGGACATTAGTCTTTTTCATATTCCTGCATATATTTCAGTCCCATGAATGGAACTGAAACTAAATTTAATAAATCTTTTCTTCATTTTCAGCCAAGTGTCCTCCATTTGATGGATATTAATGACAAAGCAGCTTATAACTTTCACAAATGTTAAAAACTTAGGACAAAATACTTTGTTGTACATTCACAATATTTGAAAGGACTTTGAGATCCTTTGGAATACAGTTTGGAGGATGAATCAATCACCAACCCATTAAATATCGTGATAACATGTCTCAAAGGAGGGCCACGTAAGCCCGTGAGAGTCACTCATGGATGCATGAGATGAGAGCCAGGTATGCTCTGGCAGGCGGTTTTCCTTCTTTTCCAGCGTTCACCCGTTTGGTGGTGTGGAGGTGGTGGCGTATTCATACAGGATCAGTGCACAGCAGCACAGAGGGTCTTAGGCAAATGAGCAATGATCACTGTGAAAAAGAAAGAGAGGTTTTCTTTTTTCCATTCAATTTCAACTTTTCTAAAACCAGGACACTATTCTTTCTTTCCTGCCATTGGGAGTAGGCCTTTGGATACAAAGGTAATAGCTTACACACAGGCTACTTCATGGACTAAGTATGTGCCCCTTGTGTAAGTTCCACTGAGGGCCATGTTCCCAGTCACCTTGTTCAGAACACACTGGGAAGGATGCATTACTCAAGGTTCCCCATTTAACAAAAGAAGAGAAAAAAAAAATTGTTTACCCAGGCTTTTATTTTTCATCTTTATGAATGTGTGTGTAAGAAAAAGAAAGACTGTTTTTCCTCTCAGTCATACTCTGACATTGGAGGTAAATGTTCATGAAAAAGCCTTGGTCCAACCCCAGGAAATCATTTGGGGGTAATTACCACTTGGCACTAAAGCAGCATTTAACAAGCTTGCCTTTTTCTACTGAGAGATGAAATAGTCAAGCATGGCTTTCATTGAATGCCAAACTGGACTTTCCTGATTGAGAAGGTTTTTACATTGGTCTTGGTTCAGATTAGTTGAGGTGGCAATTCAGGAGATAAGAAAAGAGACTTGGTAATTTAACAGAGTTGAGAATATTAATTCAACAATCCCAAACTGATATTTTGCATACCTGCTGTGCTTGCCATTATATAGGAATGCCTACTCTCTCTGAAGCAGACTAAATACAACATTGAAACTAAGAAAGTTAACACATATCAATTAACTACATGTATTGGCATTTAAAGATGTCACGTACAGATATATTTATACACACATACATGTCCTTTCTTACATGCATGTGGGCTGTGCTGTGCTTAGCTGCTCAGTTGTGCCTGACTTTTTGTGACCCCATGGTCTGTAGCCCACCACGCTCCGCTGTCCATGGGACTCTCCAGAATACTGGAGTGGGTTGCTATGCCCTCCTCCAGGGATCTTCCCAAACCAGGGATCAAACCCAGGTCTCCCGTACTGCAGGAGGTTCCTTTACTGTCTGAGCCATGATGGCTTGAATTGGGAAGATTCTCTGGAGGAGGGCATGGCAACTTGCATATTATACACTTATTTGAATACGTGAGTGTTTAGACAATTGGATTTCCCCCAAAATTAGCCTTTCAGGATACTTCTTTTTGCTATTTTGGGATGTGGCTCTTAGGATAGATAATAATAAAATAAAAGTTGAGCTAAACATGTGAAAAAAAAGAAAAGCAGGGAATCCTTAAATGTAGCAGGAAAAAGGAGAGTCAAAGGCCAAGGAAAGAAAATAGAAGTGGAGAGTAGATGGAAACCTGCAAAGGAAGGAAAGGTGATGGGAGGCGGCTGGAAGTGAACCAGTCAAGGTTACATGGTTTTCAAACGGACACAAAGCTCCAAAGAAATCCTGAGATTGTGTATTTCAGCAATTTTCAATCATGAGGATGGGAGGGGCTGAGCCTCTGTAATACGAAGTATTCAAAATCAGATGCAGTTTAACAAGGACAATACCGTCCTTTGCTTGATATTTATTTGCCAGGGAGAGGCTTCATAAACAACCAGGAACAATGTGTGACAGAGAAAGATCTGTGCTTATGTAAGCGCACATGCTTGTGTCTATGAGGAAACTGTTGTATCCTAGAGATTTCCTTCTTTGCATCCACAGCACCCCTCCCTTCCTATCCTCTACATCCCAGCCAGATATGTGCCTTTTCCTTTTCCTGCTTTTTTGAAAACCCAAGTTTGGGTGGCACAGCTAGTCAGTAACCATTAATGGGTTAAGAGGGCTGGAAACTCATTTGATTTCATAGTTGACTGTTTGCATGACTACAGGTTAAGCTGTGATTAGATTTCCATTTACAGCTCCCTCATTTTCAGGCATTTAAAAATAACTCAGCCCTAAAAGTTCCCTCTAAATTGATTGAACTGAAGCTTGCCAATGAGTCATAGATAACCCTCAACCTCAAAAACACAAACAAAAAAGCAATACCAAAGTTGGGGGAAGGGTGTATACCAACCCAAAGCTAATTTTTTCCCAAGCTTTCTTATTCTGAAAAAAAAAAAAAGAATCATTTTGGGAAGGCAAGCTAATAAATTTATGTCACTTCTGTATAACTGTTTTTAAGTTATTTTGCAATCACCCCCAAAAAGGTAAAACATTCAACTTCTGCATTTGCAAAAGACAACATACACACACACACCACACACACACACACACACACACACACACACACACACACTTCTGTCTGCATATAAATAGATAAGAATTCAGTGGCCTCTTGGAGGTTGTGTGAGAAACATATTCAAAGTCAAAACAGGTATTTTGTGATGATCTGGTCTCTGAGGAAAAACCAAGTAAGTTTACAAGCCCTGATAAAATAAGCTTTTTTTCCCTCCTTTCAGCCTTAAATTTGAGGCTATTCAGGACTCTTGCCAACTTGCCAATTCACTGCTGTAGAATTACCTGAGTGTAATTTTATTTTTTTTTAAAGCATTCAGAAAGTGACATGGAAGTTCAGCAGGAGACCCCTGCTGGTGGTGTCTCCTTAGACCTCCAGCACAATGCAGTGATTTTTTGTTCTACCCAGGATCTTTAGAGGAGGAAGTGGTCTCTTGACCCATCCTACAGCTTTTAGATTCCAATTTCCTAAAGCACTGCAGCCTCTTATTATTGCATTTGAAAGATTTAAAGTATTACTTTTGCTCATGCCAAGGAATGCAATCATGCTTTCAATAAAGTTAAGAACAATGAAGCCACCACTGTTTAGTCATTTGTTTTTTGCATATGTGGGTATTTCTGTCATTTGGGAAGGTCATTTGTTAAGTAATTTTCTGTTGTAATGAAGGGGTTGCTGCTGCTGCTGCTGCTAAGTCACTTCAGTCGTGTCCGACTATGTATGACCCTATGGACGGCAGCCCACCAGGCTCTCTGTCCATGGGATTCTCTAGGCAAGAATACTGGAGTGGAGTGCCATTTCCTTCTCCAATGCATGCATGCATAAGTCACTTCAGTCGTGTCTGACTCTGTGCAGCAGCAGCCCACCAGGTTCCTCTGTCCATGGGAATCTCTAGGCAAGAATACTGGAGTGGGGTGCCATTTCCTTCTCCAATGAAGGGGTTAATCCTTACCAAAAATAAGATGCATAAACCTGAGAATAGAATAAAAAAATAATACAGGGATTTAGTCTGGTAAAATTTTATAGGCTTCCACTAATGCATAATTTGTGATGTTGTGTTCTGGGCCAGATTATAAATTAAGGAAAATCTTTCTATGCATGGGACTTCCCTGGTAGTCCAGTGGTTAGGATTCTGACCTCCCGATGCAGGGGGCCCAAGTTAGATCCCTGATTAGGCAACTAAATTCCACATGCTACCACTAGGAGTTTGCATTCCACAACTGAAAAAAATCCCATATGCCACAACTAAGACCCAGTGCCCCAAAATAAGTAAATATTTTCTAAAAAGGAAAAAAAAATCTTGCTACACAAGCTACAAAAGAAACCAAGACTGGCCTGGGGGAGAGGGATTTTTGGAGTACAAAGCATACTAAGCCTACCTGTGAAACTTGTGAAAACATAAAGCCTCTAAAAACAACATTCTTCAAAACATTTGTTACATGTTTTACAGGGGCACATACTTTGGAATCTACTGAAATAAGATAACGTGCTGGTGACTTTAACAGCATGGATACAGGCAGAAACAGCTTATCTGGTGGCTCCGTGGTAAAGAATCTGCCTGCAATGCAGGAGATGGGAGTTCAATCTCTGGATTGGGAAGACGCCCTAGAGGAGGAAATGGCAACCCTCTCCAGTATTTTGGCCTGGAGAATTCCATGGACCGAGGAGCCTAGCAGCTTATATAGCCCATGATGTTGCAAAGAGTTGGACATGACTGAGTGACTAACACACACGTGATAGCTGTTAGTTTGGATATTAAATAGAAAACAATAATATGGGATTTAAACATATATAATATGTAACATTAAATATATGCACACATATGCCTACGTACACACATTCACACAGAGACATACCGTGAATGCTCTCGAAGCTGTCTAGCAGCTGTAGAAATTATTAGGTGCTTCTCTGCAGCATTGGCTTCCCACAGAGTAAAATAAACCATGCTCACTTTCAGGAGATGCTGCATTTGATTAGCTCTCAGTCCGCTAAGAACAAAAAACTCATTATTGAAGATAAGTCAATTATCAAGGTTGTTTGGCCACTGGTTTAGTCCAACCTCTATATTGACCAAGGAGTGTCATGCCATTCAGTTCAGTTCAGTTCAGTCGCTCAGTCGCGTGCGACTCTTTGTGACCCCATGAATCGTAGCACGCCAGATCTCCCTGTTCATCACCAACTCCCGGAGTTCACTCAGACTCACTCATGTCCATCGAGTCCATGATGCCATCCAGCCATCTCATCCTCTGTCGTCCCCTTCTCCTCCTGCCCCCAATCTCCCCCAGCGTCAGAGTCTTTTTCAATGAGTCAACTCTTCACATGAGGTGGCCAAAGTACTGGAGTTTTAGCTTCAGCATCATTCCTTCCAAAGAAATCCCAGGGCTGATCTCCTTCAGAATGGACTGGTTGGATCTCCTTGCAGTCCAAGGAACTCTCAAGAGTCTTCTCCAACACCAGGTCAAAAGCATCAATTCTTCAGTGCTCAGCCTTCTTCACAGTCCAACTCTCACATCCATACATGACCACTGGAAAAACCATAGCCTTGACTAGACAGACCTTAGTTGGCAAAGTAATGTCTCTGCTTTTGAATATACTATCTAGGTTGGTCATAACTTTTCTTCCAAGGAGTAAGCATCTTTTAATTTCATGGCTGCAGTCACCATCTGCAGTGATTTTGGAGCCCCCCAAAATAAAGTCTGACACTGTTTCCACTGTTTCCCAATCTATTTCCCGTGAAGTGATGGGACCGGATGCCATGATCTTCGTTTTCTGAATGTTGAGTTTTAAGCCAACTTTTTCGCTCTCCTCTTTCACTTTCATCAAGAGGCTTTTTAGCTCCTCTTCCCTTTCTGCCATAAGGGTGGTGTCATCTGCATATCTGAGGTTATTGATATTTCTCCCAGCAATCTTGATCCAGCTTGTGTTTCATCCAGTCCAGTGTTTCTCATGATGTACTCTGCATATAAGTTAAATAAGCAGGGTGACAATATACAGCCTTGACGTACTCCTTTTCCTATTTGGAACCAGTCTGTTGTTCCATGTCCAGTTTTAAGTGTTGCTTCCTGGCCTGTATACAGATTTCTCAAGAGGCAGGTCAGGTGGTCTGGTATTCCCATCTCTTTCAGAATTTTCCACAGTTTCTTGTGATCCACACAGTCAAAGGCTTTGACATAGTCGGTAAAGCAGAAATAGATGTTTTTCTGGAACTCTTGCTCTTTCGATGATCCAGCGGATGTTGGCAATTTGATCTCTGGTTCCTCTGCCTTTTCTAAAACCAGCTTGAACATAGTCAGTAAAATAAGTGTGACAGTGCAGGTTCATGGTCTCCTTCCAATCTCTCCTACATTGTTGGTTATTGTTTACATGTAAATTTGAAGACAAATGTGTTTTAGTAAGGAAAGGATTTACTTGCTTATTTTTACAGTTGCACACATCAGGTTCTTTTTCATTTTTAGATCTAACATTTTTGGCTGTCTCATTTAACGAGTTAAACATTACTATGATTACTTATGTTATAGGCTTTTTTGATATTTTTCCTTAGATAAACTATTTCTTACATTGCATTATTTAGCCCTCTAACCTTAAAAGTGAAAAAAATTTCTGACATGTTACCATTTGAAAAACACTCAATCAGTCGATATATCTAGCAGGGTTACAAACTCATAGTAAGAAACTCATAATAAGAACAGTGACAGCTACAATCTCTTAAACATTTACCTTGTGCCAATGCCATTATGAAAGTGAAAGAGGAGAGTTAAAAAATTGGCTTAAAGCTCAACATTCAGAAAACTAAGATCATGGCATCTGGTCCCATCACTTCATGGCAAATAGATGGGGAAACAGGGGAAACAGTGGCTGACTTTATTTTGGGGTGGTCCAAAATCACTGCAGATGGTGATTGCAGCAATGAAATTAAAAGATGCTTACTCCTTGGAAGGAAAATTATGAACAATCTAGACAGCATATTAAAAAGCAGAGACATTACTTTGCCAACAAAGGTCTGTCTAGTCAAGGCTCTGGTTTTTCCAGTGGTCATGTATGAATGTGAGAGCTGGATGATGAAGAAAGCTGAGTGCCAAAAAATTGATGCTTTTGAACTGTGGTGTTGGAGAAGACTCTTGAGAGTCCCTTGGACTGCAAGGAGATCCAACCAGTCCATCCTAAAGGAGATCAGTCCTGGGTGTTCATTGGAAGGACTGATGTTGCAGCTGAAACTCCAATACTTTTGCCATCTGATGCGAAGAGCTGACTCATTGTTAAAGACCCTGATGCTGGGAAAGATTGAGGGCAGGAGGAGAAGGGGATGACAGAGGATGAGATGGTTGGATGACATCACCGACTCAATGGACGTGGGTTTGGGTGGACTCCGGGAGTTGGTGATGGACAGGGAGGTCTGGCGTGCTGTGGTCCATGGGGTCTCAAAGTGTCGGACACAACTGAGTGACTGAATTGAACTGAATGCCATTATAAGAACCTGACATTGCCTGGAGAATTCCATGGACAGAGGAGCCTGGCAGGCTATACCCCATGAGGTTTCAGAGTCAGATACAACTGAGCGACTAACACACACATGATAGCAGTTAGTTTGGGTATTGAATAGAAAACAATAATATGGGATTTAAATGTATATAATGTGTAACATTAAATATATGCAGGCATATATGTACACACATATATGTATGCCTGTTTCATAGATGAGGATGTTCACTTTCAAATAACTAGTCCTTGGTACGTCCAATGTGAGGGCTCTGATCTGCCACACTGCAGAGGCCACGTGCTTCCCAATGTGACAGATTCAGTCACTGTCTTCAACTCGCTCTCCCTGCTCTTCCTAAAGGGAGAAAAGGATTGACTTCAGGATTCATTGTCTGCCATTGCTTTTCAATTATCTAGGATCTATTTTCCAATTTCCAAGTTACCCTTGCTTCTTACTGATCTTTCTCTTTCATACTATTTGCTTTTCGTATATCCAATGGCTTATTAGTAAGTTTCCTGGGTGGTGAAATGCAGAAGTTAGAAATCAGTGAATATTCTTATTCAAAATTCTAAAGGAATTCTAATGTAGAAGAAGGATGAAGGTAAGGTCTAAAGTGAGCTCTGAGTGTGGCCTGTGTATTTCTGCCCTTGGTTCCTCCTCAGAAAAAGTATGAATTTCTGCCATATGCAGTTGTTGATTTAGCCCAAATGCACACATGTTATTTACTATGTGTTAGATATTATTGTTGGAGAAGGCAATGGCACCCCACTCCAGTACTCTTGCCTGGAAAGTCCCATGGATGAAGGAGCCTGGTGGGCTGCAGTCCATGGGGTCGCAATGAGTCAAACATGACTAAGCGACTTCCCTTTCACTTTTCACTCTCATGCACTGGAGAAGGAAATGGCAACCCACTCCAGTGTTCTTGCCTGGAGAATCCCAGGGACGGGGGAGCCTGGTGGGCTGCCGTCTATGGGGTCACACAGAGTAGGACACGACTGAAGTGACTTAGCAGCAGCAGATATTATTATAAAAACTTTATAAACATTAACTTATTTAATCCTAACAACCCCATATGATGGGTAACTATTATTGTTCTCATTTTACACTTGAGGAAACAAAGTTAGAAAAGAATAGGTGGCTTGCCCCATGTTACACATCCATTATCTGGTGGAGCTGGAATTCACATTCAGGCATTCTGGCTCCAGAGTCAGACTAGCGTTTAACTCAGGCAGAAAACTGTTGGTTGCTAATTCACTGACATCACTTCTTCTCAGGATATGTAATTCATGGACCCTCTTGGCTTTGGACTGAGGGTCCATGGGGATGGTGTTTTCTCCATCAAGTGGTGATATGTTTGAGTAATATGTTTACCTCATATCCACTGTTGTTAAAAGTGGAAAAACACGCCAAGAATAATGTTATTTTCTCAAATGTGCTTGTGCCATTTTTTAGGATATGCTGTCTACGAGTGGAGAAGCATGCCTGACTTCATAGCTTCAACACATTTTTTTCTGGCTTTGGTGTTTCTCCACTATGCTTGTGAAAATTCAGGTTTATAGCTTTATCATTAGATGCGGATTGCCCTATTCATCTTTTGTTTCTAGTGCCTAGCACAGTTCTTGGCTCGTAGTAGAAGCTCAATAAATATTGATTTGAAATAATGAAAGAAATTACATGAAAACCTAAGAAAGGTTATCATTCTTAAACCTACTCTTCTGGTTTTTCATATGAAGTGAATTAATATCTCTCATTCACCAGAAATTAAATCCTATAATGTTTAATGAATCAGAAGGTATACCACATCTTGCCAAATTCCTGTACCATTTTTCTCCTGTCCCTGAAATTTTCATTATTGCTGACATTTTACCTATGCTAATATTCTCAACAAAGAAAACAGAATAGCCAAGCTGTTGTTAATAGCCTTTAAAGTGAATCAATTTATTGTCATAGCAACCAAAATTTACAAGACAGATCAATTTTAAAAAGATTTAAATTCAAACTAGGAAGTGATTGTTCCTATTAAAAAAGAGGTAAACTCTTCCATTTTTCAAAAAGTAACAATGATAGACTTTTCCTGCCTCTGACCCATTTTCCCAGGTAAAGAACACAACCTATCCAGTCGAGATTACATATGGGAGTTAAGGAAATGTAAAGAAATAATAATGATACCCAAGTTCCAGCAAATCGGCAACTATAGGTCCCTACACCTACTCAACTCCCATTCATCCTCTAACTCGCAAATCATCCTACAAGTTCCAGAAAAGCACTTCCTGGCCTCTACCCCTCCCTGGACTAAGGAAGAGCTGCTTGTGAAATACTGAGCATGTCTTTGTTCCTACTAATTAATTTATTATCAAATATTTATTTTTTTGTCTTTATTTGATTAATGATTGTCTGTCTTCTCTAGGATGGGTTCCATGAGCTCAGCAAGTACTTCTGTCCTTATTCTCATTGTGTTCCCAGAGATTATCAGGAGATCTAAAACACAGAAAATGCTCAAAGAATGCTCAGCAATATTCGTACAGCATATGCAGTAAGAACTTGGTGGATTTTTTTCTCATGTTTCCTTAGAATTAAAAACATAAAGGGCAAAATGTTAAAGTGCATGTTAGTAGAGGTGACTCCACAACCAGCTGAAGTACTATGGTCCAGATACATAACCTCAAGCATAGGATGACAAACTCGATCCCAAGATAGAATTTAGATTCCTAAAGGTAATGTTACCTCTTGGCTGGCCTTGTAATAAGAACTGATGGCCTCACTATGCTCTAGAAAGCAGTCAGTCCATACATGGGAAATTCCCATGCACAATGCACTCCCATCTGCCTGTACCAGAGTTTAAATAATAACTACCAGTCACTCCAGACTTTTCTCCCCCACTTAAGAAAGCCTTTTCCAACTACGTGAGTGTGAATGACCTTATTATAAGAGAGAGCCTTGGATCTGATTTAATTTATAAGAAAACATAAATCATTCATAAACATCAGTGCTTTCTAGAAAAAAATCATTCATGGGGCACCCAACACGATGGATAGTAATAGACAAATGTGTTAACAAGATTTGGTGGAAGTCGGCAGCCCTGAGGTGAGCTCTCGGGAAACCCATAGGAAAAGTCAAATGTTTTTCAGAAAGCAGCTTGAGGTCTGCTTCAGTATACAAACAACTACCCAAGTACATGTCTGACAATGTTATGCCACAATTTTGCACCAAATTTCCTTTCTCCCAGCAGAAAATTACTTCCTTTCGGAAGGTTACACAATCAACAGGAAGTCAGGAAAATTAGGTTCAGAAAAGTAAGGACTTCAGTTAGACCTCTTTAGGGACAAAAAGTGAAAAAAAAGAAAGTGATTTAACTGTACCATTATTTATTTTTTCATCTCACCTTGCTTAAAACTCAAAGTTTAGACAGAGTCCAGTGGTTTGGCTTGGGTCACATGCTCATACTGGTTAGAGGCGGGAAGGTAGCCTGAATTCTAGTGTGTGAGAGAAAATTCCCAAATGGAAATCAGATTAATGCTGCCAGAAGAGATACGTGAATACTGCTGTTCATCACTGGAAATTCCAAGTTTAGGCTCAGCCAAATAAAAGCACAGCTGTTCTCCAAGGGAAGACCCAGACATTGTGCTTCCCTATATTGACTCTCATCATATAGTGTCTGGTCAACCCCCAGCTCTTTGCTCTCACCTCTACTGAGTTGATCAAAGAAGGAGGTATCTAAAACTCACTCTATTATTTCAGCCATGATCACAGTTTCTAGGGGGCTTCCTAGGTGGCACTAGCAGTAAAGAATCTGCCTGCCAATGCAGGAGACACAAGTGACATGGGTTCAATCCCTGGCTTGGGAAGATCCACCTGGCGTAGAAAGTGGCAACCACTCCAGTATTCTTGCCTGGAAAATTGCATGGACAGAGGGGTCTGGTGGGCTACAGGCCATGGGGTCATGAGAGTCAGACATGACTGAGTTACTGAGCACTCCCAGTTCTAGTACTTTAATCCCACCCATGAGCACCTGGATGCTGGCTAGTTTCCAGTGTATTTCCTCCTGTTATACTTCCCTCAACAATCCTCTCTGCAAGAAAGATTTCTCAGAATCATGAACTGATGCTCTCTCTGGTTATTCTGAATATGCACACAGTGGCCAGAGTGCTTCAACAGCTCTTCTCTAGTCTGAGCAGGATGCCCGGGAACTGACTGGAATGAAGATTGAGACTACAGTATTTCACACCTACCTGCACCTCCTCCAGAGATGATATCTAATGGCTAATAATTTTTAACCTCCACATTTTATGAGGCAGACATTGCCAATTGCATGCCATCAACAATAAAATCCCTTAATGGTGCTTCCATGCCTGCTATAAGACTTCCTGTTGAACCAACCTGAATAAATTAGTTTCAAATCCAACTCTCCATAACAGCATGAGTTATATCCAATTAAATCCAATCTTGTTAGGTTTCAGTCTAATAACTTCAGCCCATTATTCTATTTGGTGGTTTTCCCTTTGATCCTGATTCTATCATCCTTTGTACTAAAGCTCTCTTCTAGTCTCTAGTCACCTGAAAATTTGATCAGCACTCTTTTATAATATGGGCTTCCCTGACAGCTCAGTTGGTAAAGAACCCACCTGCATGCAGGAGACCCCGGTTTGATTCCTGGGTCGGGAAGATCTGCTGGAGAAGGGATAGGCTACCCACTCCAGTATTCTTGGGCTTCCCTTGTGGCTCAGCTGGTAAAGAATCTCAGCTGGTAAAGAATCTGCCTGAAATGCAGGAGACCTGGGTTCAATCCCTGGGTTGGGAAGATCCCGTGGAGAAGGGATAGGCTACCCACTCCAGTATTCTTGGGCTTCTCTTGTGGCTTAACTGGTAAAGAATCTCAGCTGGTAAAGAATCTGCCTGAAATGCAGGAGACCTGGGTTCAATCCCTGGGTTGGGAAGATCCCATGGAGAAAGGAAAGGCTACCCACTCTAGTATTCTGGCCTGGAGAATTCCATGGACTGTATAGTCCAAGGGACCGCAAAGAGTCAGACAGGACTGAGCGACTTTGAGTTCACTTCACTTCACTTCACTTTGATAATCAAGTCGACTTAGGACAAGGCAAAGAGGAAAACCCAATTGAGACATTGCAGACCTCTCCTCAGGCTGAAATTCTTCCTCTGGATCCTCTGCTCTGAATACAGCCCTTCCATCAATGTCAGCTCCTCAAGCTGTATTATCATATTTCCTCACTTTGTCCACCAGAATATCATAAGAGATATGCTAGAGTTTCCCTGATCATTTCCTATGTTTCATAATCATGTTAGAAAATCACAACAATAAGAGGAAGGATGTGAGGTTGCTTTGGTGTGATTTCTAAATGATCACTGATTCTGTTTCTAAATTATCATAAATAATACATTTAATAACCTATTCCACTGTTTCCCTAGGCACTGAATCAAACATACTGACCTTTAATACATAGAATCTGAATTCTTCCCTTTTGGAAACTTGGAAAAAGTGCTATACCAATTCTTCTATTTTTCCCTATCCTTTAATATTCAATAAGAACTCCTCTTGCAATGCTTAGGATGAATTCATTAAAGCCGAAAGAGTTGAACTGTTAAAACATCTTGGCATATGTTTTGCATTGCATTGTTTGTTTAACCTCCTCTTCACTAGGATTGCTCTATCATTTTTGGTGCAGAGTACTCACGGTTCTTGACAGAGAGATAGAACAAAAATAGTGCTGCTCTATCCACTTCATCAGTTATCCTAACACGAACTGTCCTATAGAGAAAAACTGCTCCTTCTCAATGCTTTTCCTCTGAATATAGTGTAGAGACCCCTTTAATTAGTGTGACTCAGCTATAGTAGTTGATGGATTAAATGTGTGTGTTTTACACTTAAAACTCTCTAGTGTACATCATTTCACCATTTCTTCATTGCGAGGTAAAGGCTTATTCTTTGTGAATGCCCTGTTTGGATTTCTGCACTACTTTTGTTCATATACGTACCTCTAAAACATAGGCTACAATTTTCACTTTTGTTTCCTTAAAGTGCAATAAAAATTTAGAGAACTGGTAAAAGCATCTGAAGGCAGTAATCTTCCAAATTTCACATTTTCCTCAATCTGTTATAATGTAATTTCTAATTATTATTTTTAGCTATTCATCTTTATACTCTCTATAAAATATATAATTTTGTATTAATTTAAAAAAAAAAAAAAACCTTTCCCAGTCATTTCATGAGTTTGCACAATGCTCAACTACTACAGTGTTAAAACTGGCATAAACTGAACAGAAACACAATTGAACCTTGGGAGAGACACAGCTCCAATGGCAGGTTTTACCTGATACTCATAGTCCTAGAGGGAGAAAGCAATGGCACCCCACTCCAGTACTCTAGCCTGGAAAACCCCATGGATGGAGGAGCCTGGTGGGCTGCAGTCCACGGGGTCGCTGGGAGTTGGACATGACTGAGCAACTTCACTTTCACTGTTCGCTTTCATGCATTGGAGAAGGAAAAGGCAACCCACTCCAGTGTTCTTGCCTGGAGAATCCCAGGGACGGGGGAGCCTGGTGGGCTGCTGTCTATGGGGTCTCACAGAGTTGGACACGACTGAAGCGACTTAGCAGCAGTAGCAGCATAGTCCTAGAAAGAGCCTTGAAACCATGAGCCATCAGTGGCTTGCAGTCTTTATCAGGGATGTTTTAAAAACAGGATGGAGAGTGTCCGTTAATCTGACATGCCATTAGGCAGAGATCAGTTAGGAGAGTTTATTCTATAACTTTTAGAAACTCTTTTTGATGACTCGTAGCAGTTTTGACCGGAGAAGGCAATGGCAACCCACTCCAGTACTCTTGCCTGGAAAATCCCATGGATGGAAGAGCCTGGTGGGCTGCAGTCCATGGGGTCGCTAGGAGTCAGACACAACTAAGCAACTTCCCTTTCACTTTTCACTTTCGTGCATTGAAGAAGGAAATGGCAACCCACTCCAGTGTTCTTGCCTGGAGAATCCCAGGGACAGTGGAGCCTGGTGGGCTGCAGTCTATGAGGTCGCACGGAGTCGGACATGACTGAAGCGACTTAGCAGCAGCAGCAGCAGCAGTTTTGACAAACCTCGGCCTCTTAGAGCTTTGTTCTGTAATAGAATTCACTGTTCTAAACAGTGTACACACTGTTTGTTGTTTTCCTTCTGGGCTGTGGTTGCTCTTTTCTCTTCCCTGTGAATGGTTAAAGACTGAGAATTTCCTATAGCAATCATCTCATCTTCCTTAAAAATGTCCTCTTAAACCCTCCCATTTGTCACAACATGGATGAACCTTGAAGGCAGTATGCTTAATGAGATAAATCAGACAGAGAAAGACAAATACTGCATGATCTTATGGACTCTTAAAAACAAAAACTTACAGCAAGAGAGATCAACCATATGGTTACCAGAAGGGGTGAGGGGAGGGGGCACTGGAGGAAGGTGGTCCGAAAGTGCAACTTCCAATTATAAGATAAATAAATACTAGGGAATTAATGTACAAACATGATGATATTTAATGCTGCTATATAATATATAGGAAAGCTGTTAAGAGCAAATTCTTAAGAGATCTCATCACAAGGAGAAAAATATTTTTCTTTTCTTTCTTTCTTTTTTAATATTGTATCTATATGAAAGTGATAGTGTTAGTTTACCAGTCCTATCCAACTCTTTGAGACCACATGCACTTTAGCCTGCCAGGCTCCTCTGTCCATGGAATTCTCTAGGCAAGAATACTGGAGTAGATTGCCATTCCCTTCTCCAGGACATCTTCCTGACCCAGGGAATGAACTCTGGTTTCCTGCATTGCAGGCAGATTCTTTTACCATCTGAGCCTGGGTTCAATCCCTGGGTTGGGACAATCCCTTGGAGAAGGAAATGGCAACCCACTCCAGTATTCTTGCCTGGAGAATCCCATGGATGGAGGAGCCTGGTGGGTTACAGTCCACGGGGTCGCAAAGAGTTGGACACAACTGAGCAAGCGACTTAACATTAACATAACATGTACACATTAAGCTTATACAGCTTAGTGGCTCAGATGGTAAAGAATCTGCCTGCAATGTAGGAGACCCAAGTTCAAACCCTGGTTACCCAGGGTTTGAAAGATCCCCTGCAGGAAGGCATGGCAACCCACCCCAGTACTACTGCCTGGAGAAGTCCATGGACAGCGGAGCCTGGCAGACTACAGTCCACAGGGTCACGCGGAGCCAGACACAACTGAAGTGATGAAGCAGCAACAGCAGCCATCCTAAAATCTGATCTATATCTGGCTTCCTCTTCTTTTATTTTTTTTTCCCCTTGGTATAGAATCCATCTGGTTATAAGTGTCAGAACTCTTTAGCTGGTTTAAATAAAGAAAAGATAAGTGAGTGATCGTGCCTGTGTGTGTGTGTGTGTGTGTGTGGTGTGTCTAGGAAGATCTCTTTCCTCCTGTAGCTGGAAATCCAGGGAATTTAATCCAAACTTTCACCGTATCACAGCGTCATCAGGACTCTGGCTCCCCCTCCCTGAAATTTCCTTAGCTTTGACCTCATCGTTGATGAGTCAGGTGTGTCCTAAGGCTGGCTCCCTTCATAAAACTAAAAACCAGTTGGGTATTTAGTATCTAATATGTCTCTCTCCCTTCAGGTAACCTCCACAAGCACAGGGGCTGCATCTTGTTCTTACACCTCACTATGCACCCCACCCCAGTACTCTTGCCTGGCAAATCCCATGGACAGAGGAGCCTGGTGGGCTGCAGTCCATGGGGTTGCTAAGAGTCGGACACGGCTGAGCAACTTCACTTTCACTTTTCACTTTCATGCATTGATAAGGAAATGGCAACCCACTCCAGTGTTCTTGCCTGGAGAATCCCAGGGACGGGGGAGCCTGGTGGGCTGCCGTCTATGGGGTCACACAGAGTCAGACATGACTGAAGTGACTTAACAGCAACAACAGCATGCCTGACATCTACCATGGGGTCTGGCAGGGCAGGTCCTCAACAGACACATGCTGAAGGAATAGTGATTGCCTGTCATTAGCCATTCACTGAACTGAGTGCTTTGTACTTTCACCTCCAAAACATGTATGAAGGTAAGACATCAGAGTTTAAGGGTGTCACTTTTTTCTTTCTCTGAAATAGACTGTATCTGCTCCAAGCTTCCAACCTCTGGGCTGAGGAGGATTTCCATCTTAGTCCTCAGGGCACTGCCACTGTTTTATTTTGTACCAGGCAAATCCACTGAACACATGCAGTACCAGAAAACTGGATAAGAAGCAACTGCTTTTACCCATAATTACTGCAGTCCTCATATTTTTTGGTCCATGCCATGTGTCACACAAGTGAATATTTGCTGATGCTCTGACTTACTCACCAACATTCTAGTTGGACTCTCAGAGATCCGCCTGCCTGACTGTGGACTCCATTTCTCAGATGGTCCTCTGATGCTCTCTGTGCCTCTGGCCTTTGTGATACCACCCTCCATCCCCAGACTGGAGAAACTGACCCCCTACCCCTGCCCCCTGCCACTGGGTCACCACTCTACCACCAGCACTCAAAGCACTTCCCTACACTTCTGGGACAAACCATATAATTCCCCTCAATGAGCATTTTTGGGTGGCAGTGGGCAAAGGCGAGGTTAATACAGCCATTCCTTTTTTTTTTGATAACTCATTCTTATATTTCATGAGCATGTGCTTTATATGAGATGGTCCTCAAAATAAAAAGTAACAAGCAGGAAAGTTGGCAACTTTAACCCTTATGCTGCAGGTTCATGTCAGAGTCTCCATCAGTCTTGAACGCATTCTCCACATTCAAGTTTAGAACAAAATGTGAAGTGGTCCCCTGACATTTGCTGGCTTTTACACCTTTTGCCTGTCTTCACTACAGGAAGCAATACCAAGCACATCTACTTAATTAGCTGAGGATACAAAAGCTTCTCAAGAGGGCTCTTCACCCAAAATGTATGCCAACACTAACACATTTCTAATCCCAATGGGCAGAATTTGACTGATATCCTGGCTGCCCCATGTTGTGCTTTTCTCCTAGTCCAGTGGTTATTAAAAATTTTTATTGTTGACTTTATATTGTTCCTCCAATAATGTACCGATACCAACTGCCAATATGATATCACTACAGACAACAGAAGAATCCTGTCTGTTCAGTTACAGTTCTAGCCACAAAGAGATTGGACCTTTCTTTTTCAAGAAAGACATTAGCATGATCATTTCTCCCATAGCAGCATTCCCTAAATTCAGAACAAACCTTATACCTTTAAGTCAAAAATAGGTAGTATACAAATACAAAACCAAGGACTATGATAGTGAATCTTTTTAAAAAATGAGTTAGGGAAATAAAGAGTCTTTGTTGTTTTTATTGTCTTGACAGGTTTACAAAGCTAATGAGACGTGGGGGAGTGTATGCCAATCTGGTCAACCCAGGTCAGTCTAGACAGCTGTGTGAATCATCTAAGCACTTGTACTCAAACCACCTACACTACCTAAATGAGTTGGATAATCAATGCAAGCTCAGGTCCAGTTAATGACAGCCTTGGCTGACTTGCATCCTGGAAACAAAAAAGAAAGGAAGCATAACGATGCTCAAGTTCACAAAATTGGTTTGGACTACTCACAGACATTCTTTGAGAGGTGACGATTGGCAATGCTTTCTTCCCCTGATGCTGGAAAAAGCTCTAAGAAAAGCTTTCTCACATTATCCTGGTCCTTCTGGCCTACAAAAATGTGCAGAGGAAGACAAAATGGGTAAATAATATTTTTAAGTTCATCCAAACTTTGAAATTCCTAATCAGTCTACTTTTGAGCTCAAGAAATATCTGGTCATTCATATGATTGATTATTATTTTCTCAGCTCTGGTTCCATGCACATAAATATGTTTGTATTTTTAAACATGGAGAAATCCTTTGGGGTGAATTCTAGCAACTTAGGTAATGCTTTGTATCTGAGGTTTCTATTAAAGTTGGGTAAGTACCATTGCAAATGAAACAGCCTTCCCTGTGTGCTCCCGTTAAGACCTTCAGTCCTCTTAGATAGGATGCCTGCCTACACTAGCTCTCTTCTCCCTTGTAGGTTTAGAAAGGTATGAATAGTCTTCATCCTCACTTTAAAACCCATTCAAAATTGCCTTGCATAAAGTAAGGCAACTAAATTTGAAGTTTAAAATAAGACAATCCTTCCAGGGAAAATCAGTCAGTTATCAGTAGAGTTCCATGCAGCTCATTGGAAATTCAGAATTTGGAACACAAATTTAGAATATTGAACATGGCATTATTCATTGCCTGGCACAGAGTCATACAAGGCAGTTAGCCAAACAAGCTATCTCTCTACTTACAGGTGAAACAACGGTTTGGAGAATCTTAAAAATTTGAAAACATTCATAAATCAAAATAGGAGGTTTTCTAAGAGGGAAGTTAACGCTGTGCCAAGTTAAGCAAACTAAAGAAGAAAACAAGTTGGCCGTTAAAATGGTTTTCATGACAGATACTTACACTTCCTCACACAATATCAATTAGTGTCTTTAGAACAGACTTCCCAAAGATGATATTTCAATCAGTGTATTTTCTGAATGTAAAGAGCTTTCGTTCATTGCTTCAGATGGCAGAAAATAGGACTATGGGTAGCACTGTTGACAATGGTAGAGCTGGGGTTTCCTGTGGATCTAAATGCCTGAGCTGATGCGGACGGAGGAGCCTGGTGGGCTGTAGTCCATGTGGTCGCTAAGAGTCGGGCACGACGGAGCGACGTCACTTTCACTTTTCACTTTCATGCATCGGAGAAGGAAATGGCAACCCACTCCAGTGTTCTTGCCTGGAGAATCCCAGGGATGGCGGAGCCTGGTGGGCTGCTGTCTATGCGGTCACACAGAGCTGGACACGACTGAAGCAACTTAGCAGTAGCAGCAGCAAATATAAAACTTACAGCACTTCTAGAACCTCAAATGAAAACTTTTCCCACCAATCAACAACTTGTTCATGTGTAGGTGTTCTCAGCTTACACGTGTACTTCCTTCTTTACCTGAAAGAACTTGGTCTTTCAAAGATCAGCGACATTTGTCCTTGTTTTCTAAGGTCTGGTTTGCTCACGTGTATTAGTCGCTCAGTCGTGTCTGACTCTTGGTGAACCCATGGACTGTAGCCTGCCAGGCTCCTCCATCCATGGGATTCTCCAGGCAAGAACACTGGAGTGGGTTGCCATTCCTTTCTTCAAGGGATCTTCCTGACCCAGGGATCAAACCCAGGTCTCGAGCATTGCAGTCAGATTCTTTACCATCTGAGCTACCAGGGAAGCCCATTTCTGCTCTGTTCCCAACTTGTTATGAGGCTAAATATAAAAACTTCTCTTCTAAAGAAGAGAAAAATGGAAAACAAACTCTTTACTGAGCCAGATAATGAGTGCTCTTTTGTTGAAAATCTAAACAAGTGAATTGAGCCAAGGGACCTAAGCGGATCTACAGACTTGAAGAAGAAAGGTAACCAGGGCTGTAACAGAGAAGCTTCCTGGACTGGGTTTTGGGGAGAATTTTTAAAGTCTGGTGTTTGAAAAGCTCCCTAGCTGCAGAATTAAGGAAGAGAGAAGAACACAGTGAAGATGTATGGATGCATCATGAATTGAACCCCTTCAATGTGTGAAAGATGCAAGTAAAAAAGCAAAGTCTGGTGTTTATCTGTTTCTTTGATGTTATTTTATGAAGTCTTTATGTAATTACTTTATGTAATAGAGTGCATGGGTTACATCCACACTACAAGCTCATTCAGTTCAGTTCAGTTCAGTTCAGTTGCTCAGTCGTGTCTGACTCTTTGCGACCCCATGAATCACAGCACGCCAGGCCTCCCTGTCCATCACTAACTCCCGGAGTTCACTCAAACTCACGTCCATCGAGTCCGTGATGCCATCCAGCCATCTCATCCTGGGTCGTCCCCTTCTCCTCCTGCCCCCAATCCCTCCCAGCATCAGTCTTTTCCAATGAGTCAACTCTTCGCATGAGGTGGCCAAAGTACTGGAGTTTCAGCTTTAGCATCATTCCTTCCAAAGAACACCCAGGGCTGATCTCCTTTAGAATGGACTGGTTGGATCTCCTTGCAGTTCATTCAGTCATGTCCAAAAGCCCGACTCTTTGCGACCCCATGGACAGTAGCCTGCACCAACTTCTCCAGCCATGGGATTTTCAAGGCCAGAGTACTGGAGTGGGTTGCCATTTCCTTCTCCAGGGAATCTCCCCAACCCAGGGATCAAACCCAGGTCTCTCACATTATAGACAGACGCTTTACTGTCTGAGCCATCAGGGAAGTCATGTGCTCATTAGAGGCCCTCAGTAAATTGTTGTTTAGTTGCTAAGTCATGTCTGACTCTGCGACCCCATGGACTGCAGCATGCCAGGCTTCCGTGTCCTTCAACATCTCCCAGAGTTTGCTCAAACTCATGTCCATCGAGTCGGTGTTGCCATCCAACCCGTTATCTATGGAATAAAAGCATAAAAATCCTCCTTCAGTGGCAATAACACCAACTATGACCAGGTTGTAAGGCTTGGAATTGCATTTGAGTTCATCATGTGAACACACCTCGTGTTTGCTAAGAGCAGTGGTCACAGAATTTTGTCAGTAAACTTCCACGGCTGCTGCTGAAATGCCTAAAGTCTTTTTTATCCCTGCTCCTTTCCTTATATGTGACCGTGTGACCTATCCATTTGTATATTTCTCTGTGGAATCTGTTAGGATTTGTTCTTTATCTCTGCTGTTCTGAATGCCATAAATGGTCCTGGACATTTTATATTTTTATGTGTCCCTGCCATGGTAGGCATTTCACTTGGTAAAACTTTTAAGGCCAGAAATGGGTATCTTTTGATTCTGGAAAAGTTCCTTGTACATTTATTTAATGATTTATTTCCCACTACTTCCTTTGTTTTCTTCTGCAGTAACTTCTGGTTTTTTGAATATTGGAACTACTAAACTGATCTAACTTTCTTGTTCCTTTTTCTTATATAGTCATATATTTCACTTTTTGTTACTTCTTCTGGAAGATTTGCTCAAGTATATTATTCAACCCGTATGTTGAAGTTTAATATCTATTTCATATTTGTTTTAATTTCCCCAAACTTTTTTATTCTCTAATACTAAATCATTTTTTATACTTCTTACTGAATTTTTCCTGCTTATAGCATCCTGGTTTCACTTTCATGAATATACTATCTTCTCTTATCTCTAGGGATAATAAGCTTCTCTGAGATTTCTTTAGCTCCCTGTATGGTCTCTTTATCCCCCGGCTTCCTTTTTCCTGTTTGTTTGGTCGCAGTCTTTTACATTAGAATCTTATCTCAAAAATCAGGTACTCTTTTGGGTCCACTTAAACAGTAGCAAAGTAGTAAAGTGCTGTTTGGAATCAGTGTTCATGGGTGGGATTTGTCAGATATTGGGTTTTGGTAAAGGAAACTGGACAGAGGGCATTCACCAGGCTGCAAGTGTTCCGGGGAAGTCTTAAATATCCCTTCTTATAAATCTACAGCTTGCAGACACTAGACCCTCTACTGTGTATCTCCTGAAACCGAAGCTCCAATCTTCAGCTTGGGTGGAGGAGGAAGAAGAAGGGATTTCAACACCTCATTTAAGTAAAGTCAGACAAGGACACCAGTACTGACCTCATGCCTCTCCTCTTTTCCTGACCAGTACGTATTATCTGTAACTATTGAGTCTCAGGGATTTATAACATGAGCAGCGTGCTGTTCCCTTGGGGCATTCCATGCTACCGCTCCAAGCACGTGGCTGTCAACTTGTGTTCAGCACCATCTCTTGCCATTTACTTGACTGCCTTCCACTTTCTAACTTTTTTGACATGAACCATCTACACCTCCTCTCACAATCTCTTTCCCTTGTGTTCTTATGGCTTTCCTGCCATTTAATGTGGTTTGCAGAGGAAGTGTGACTACACACGTCGTCAGTGTTCTGTGTTAACCTGGAAATTTGTGGTAGCTTTCAAACATTTTGCCTTCTAACAATGTAATGGCTGCAAAGAGATATGAGGGTTCAGAGTCAAGAGGGATGCAGTCTTGTGTGTGAGAGAAATCCAGATGTGGTCAAGTTAATTTCTGTAGCTCTAATTGATATTGATACTGATATTAATAACAATGACCTTTAGAGATGCTGATGAAGATGTGATTGAGGAAATGTTTGCAGAAGTGTTACATAAACGTTGAACTCTGTTCCTCCTCCTCATCACCCTCATGGGTAGAAATTAAATTTGTATCAACTCTCTGGTCATTCCAAGCTAAAATGTTTTTATGACTTTTGTCACCAGGCATCAAACCATCTAGAGGCAAAGATAATAACATTCATGCAGCCAAGGAAAAAAAATTGTTGTTGTCGTTCAGCCAGTAAGTCACGTCCAAGTCTTTGCAACCCCATGGACTGCAGCATGCCAGGCTTCCCTGTCCTTCACTATCTTCCAGACTTCGCTCAGATTCATGTCCATGGAGTCCATGATGATATTTAACCATCTCATTCTCTGCCACCCGCTTCTCCTTTTGCCTTCAATCTTTCCCAGCATTGGAGTCTTTTCCAATGAATCGGCTCTTGGCATCAGGTAGCCAAAATACTGGAGCTTCAGCTTCAGCATCAGTCCTCCCAGTGAATATTCAGGGTTGATTTCCTTTAGGATGGATTGGTTTGATCTCCTTGCAGTCCATTATATCAGAATTTGAGTTATTATTTTTTTTAATACATCATTTTAATATGGTAAATATGCATACCAACTTACACTATTCCCATTATACAAACAATTTAGAAGCAAATTTTTTAGCAGTTGAGTTGACAGTTCCACGGGTCATTACTTAGTAACTGAAATGAATGTTTTAGGGTCCTAGGCACAACACGGCAGCCAAAAGCATTTAGGTAACAGTCTGTAGGTCCCTCACTCCACTGTGATGGGATTAAGTGGAACTGTCTTCTGCCATGGAATCTAATAAGTTTTTAATTTTCTGTGTCCCACTTCTCACCTCCCAGGGGATAAAGAGCCCTGAGAGGGCAATGATCATGTCTATACTCTTTAGTGTTGTCTTTTACCACTTAGTACAGAGCCTAGAAGGTGAAATGTACTTAATAAGTAGTTGTTAACAATGAAAATCTATGAATGAAGTCTTGTAGGAAGCCAACTCCTTTGGGTGAGTTTTACATGTGCAGAAAATAAGCGAGGGTAGAATGCTCAATTAGCTTCTGACAGAAACACAGCCATTATAAGGAACAAAGGCAGATCTAGCAGTTCTAACGTGGAATCAGAAGGGTAGGCTCTAAGGACCATGTTCTTGATTTCCTGATCAAGTCAGTTAAATCCTCCGAGCTTCATTCACCAAATAGGTTGGTGCAAAAATCAAATGGGATAATGTACATGCAAGCATTCTGTAAACTGGATATCCCTGTAAAGAGTTACGATAAAAGATTTCTCCCCAGACTATAACAATCCTGAAATACAGTTGGGATATTAGTTTAATAAGCCTGTCATTCTTCAGGGGGTGTTTCATGAACTGTTGCCATTCCCACCATCCTAAGTGCCTGTTAGATTCCTTGTTGATGACGAATACATTGTGTGAGTGGGGAGAGTTGGGGGAGTTGGGTGGTGAGGACAGGAAGTAGAGGCCATTTGTGCTTCACTTTGCCCCCAAATTCCTAGAGGACAAATAAAATTGAAATTCTCAGAAAAGCTTTAGAACTGCCAAAAGTACATAAAGTCAGCTACAGAAACTATAAAGCATAAGTAATGATTCTACTCTTTTTGGCAATGGTGTTAGGAGAAGAAAAACCTCAAATTGCTTAATAAGATAGGGAAAAAAGAAATACAAATAGTTTCATCTTATTTAGAGGCCAACTACCGCCTCCTCCCAGCAATCAATTTGGTTGGTTGATTAATTATTAATTAAATAATTTATTGGTTCAACCAATAATCATATATATATATATATACCACTTAATATGTTCAGGGCCTTGTGGCTATACTGGCAAGCAAAAGGGAGCAAAATGTTTCATCTCATAACTCACACCCTGGGGGACACACACTGGGCTACCCTTATGTCTCTACTTCCAGTTTGGACCAGCCCTAGTATCTGAACTGGAGACAGTCTTTCTTCATTAAAGAAGTCACCAATGGGAGATGGTGTCCTTTCTATAGAGAAATATTAGACAGACATTTATTAGAACATATATTCAGTTTGGAATACCAGTTCTGAAAAAGAATGAGTTCTGGAAGGAAGGATATAAGTAGTTAAATTTTAAAAGATATAAAGAAAAATTGGGACTTCCCTGGTGGCTCAGACAGGAATGCAGCTGCCTACAATGTGGGAGACCTATTCAATCCCTGGGTTGGGAAGATCCTCTGGAGAAGGAAATGGCAAACCACTCAAGTACTCTTGCCCGGAAAATCCCATGGAGAATCCTGGTGGGCTACAGTCCATGGGGTCGCAAAGAGTTGGACATGACTGAGCGACTTCACTTTCACTTTCACTTCAGAGAAAAATTAAATCACTTTTAAAACCTAAACAGCAGAAATCAAAGTTTGCTTTCATTTCTGCATTCAGTAAAAGGTTTCATGTAGGAAATAACCTTGAAAGGAGAATCGTAGTCCTAACCTAAGAAAGACCTTCCTGACTTTGGATGATAAAGGACTGGACTGGGAAACTGAGGAACCTAGAGACTCCCACTTCTAGGAGATCCACAGATTAAACATCAAGTTGCTTCATTGCAGAAGCATAAGTAAAACCATCTCTCCTGGTGCTTTTCAGCTTTGTAGACAAGTGAGAGGCCAATTAAAATAGATGGCTACTAATTCCGTATAGTGGAGAAGGCAATGGCACCCCCACTCCAGTACTCTTGCCTGGAAAATCCCATGGACGGAGGAGCCTGGTAGGCTGCAGTCCATGGGGTCGCTAAGAGTCAGACACGACTGAGCGACTTCACTTTCCCTTTTCTCTTTCATGCATTGGAGAAGGAAATGGCAACCCACTCCAGTATTCTTGGCTGGAGAATCCCAGGGATGGGGGAGCCTGGTGGGCTGCCGGCTATGAGGTCGCAGAGTCGGACACGACTGAAGTGACTTAGCAGCAGCAGCAGCAATTCTGTATAGAGAAAATAGCATAGAGAAAATGAATTTGTTTGAGTTCTATTGCAAAAGCCAGACCAGCTCCTATAAATCACTTCAACATTAGGGGACCCCTTTTATGCATCAGGCACTGTACTAGGTGATGGAAATCTGCAAAGATTCTTCTATTTTCAGTAAACGTTTAATTTACTGGGGAGATAGAGCCCATAACTAGTCACTTTCAAATACCCACTCCTGTGCACTAGGCATTTTGTTAAGTATTTTAAATGACTGATTTTATTTAATTTTTATAACAGTTCTGCTGCTGCTGCTGCTGCTGCTAAGTCACTTCAGTCGTGTCCGACTCTGTGTGACCCCATAGATGGTAGCCCCAGGCTCCCCCGTCCCTGGGATTCTCCAGGCAAGAACACTGGAGTGGGTTGCTGTTTCCTTCTCCAATGCAGGAAAGTGAAAAGAGAAAGTGAAGTTGCTGAGTCGTGTCTGACTCTGCGACCCCATGGACTGCAGCCCACCAGACTTCTCCACCCATGGGATTTTTCAGGCAAGAGTACTAGGAGGTATCTATTATCATCTGCAGGTACAACATTCCAGAAACTTTGAGAGATTAACTAAGTCACCAAGGATTCAGAGCAAGTCATGGAGCCAGGATTCAAACCAGGTCAATCTGATCCAAAGCCTATATGCTCTTGATTATTACTCCCCACTTTGTGCTACACTCCAAAACAAACATGATGGTGACAATGACAGTAAAAACCATGGCAATCACAAATGAAAGTAACAATGATAGTAACAATGATTGTAATAATAGTAATAACAATGCTTATTGTAAGAATGGTATAAACAAAAGTATTTGGGGACTAGAGAAAATGGAAAAATTAATTTCCATTGGAGATCACTAGAAATCTTTGACAGAGGTCATTTTAGAAAGACAATTGTCAACCAGTAAAGGTATCCCCACTTTTGTGACGGAACAGTCATTTCCAAGGAGCTCCCTAACCAACCTGCATTCCTTAGCCCTCTGAGTAAAAGTGATGTGGGTCCCTCTGTTACCAAGGCAGTTGTGTTTTTCCCACATTCTCTTTCTTCGTGCTAACTGGGATACCTATCCAAATGTTATTGTTGCTGTTTAGTTGTTAGGTTGTGTTTGACTCTTTTGCGACCCCCATTGACTGTAGCCCATTGACAGGCTCCTCTGTCCATGAGGATTCTCCAGGCAAGAATACTGGAGTGGGGGATCTTCTCAACCCAGGGATCGAACCTATGTCTCCTTCACTGGCAGGTGGATTCTTTACCGCTGAGCCACCAGGGGAAGCCCACCTATACAAACGATGCATAGCAAAATGTAAAAATTTATTCTGTTAAGCCACTGACATTTTAGGGACTTACTTGTTGACGCCATTGACATTACACTAAATAATATAGAAAATAAGCAATATCATAGAGGCATGGTGTGTGCAGGAAGAGTGAGTAATTCAGTTCTCTGGAGGATGGAAATGGAGAGAAGGAGAATGGCTGGAAAGGTCATTTAGGACCGTGAATACCAGGCACAAAGTTCCAGCTCTCAGCGGTGGGGATCCCCTGAGATGAGGCAGGTGACAAGTGAATCCTATCTCATTTAAAGCTAATGAAACGTTTGTAGTTCCCATTAGGAATGCGAGCAGAAGGAAGTTTGAATCATGGAAGGCTAATTGCTCTCCTCTTTTAAATAAATAAGACTATGTTCGGTTTTAGGTGGAATATACACACTCCCAAAGTCACACATATGCACAATTGCACACATGAACATGCACACACATATACACATGCATGCCTGCAAAGCACAGACGTGCACACACAGGCCAGTGAATGCATAAACACACATACACATATTCACACACATGTGCACACACATTCACACGTGGGAATTCACACACTCACCATTTTTCTCCTCAAGCAGTGTCAGATGTTTTCTAAATAATCTCCTAACTGTAAATTCATGTAGTTCTCTATTCATTTCTAGAACTGCATCTGTTTGGATGCCCGGCTTACATATTTTTGTGATGAAGGAAAACGTCAGTTTATAAAACCAGAGTGCATGGTTGAATACTTGTATTCTCATTGCCTCTGTGGTCTCCCTTTCCTCTTCTTTGCCTCATGGGAATAAATCAGAAATGGAAGGGGTACAACTCAAGAAAAGAGAGAAAGCATATCTTTTTCATTTCTCTGTCTCCTTGTCTTCTTATTCTTTAAACACTTTCTTCTCTGGGTCTCCACAAACTCTCCTCAGGTGGGTTCAGAAGGTCCCGAGAGCTGCCAACACTTCCCCTCCAGTAAGAAACTTGTGCAAAAGGCCGGCTGCTTCCCAGAGGGATGTGACAGATGGCAGGATCACCGTGCCGAGCTCGGATGGTTCACCCAGGTGGAGAGGCATCAGGGAGCTGGAAGCACAGCTCTGGAAATTATTCCTGGCCTGCTTCAGCTCCTCATATTAACAATTCCACACCCTTCTAAGCTGTGAATTTTGGAATCTGTAGAGCCCAGAGACATGCTTTTCTTTTTTTTCTTTGAAAAAGCAAATTTGTTTGAGTTTTCCAAAGCCACCATGTCACTGGGGATATTGTCTTTACTGCATTGCACTCAGCTTCCCTGGTGACTCAGTCGGTACAGAATCTACCTGCAATGTAGGAAGGTTTGAGACCTGGGTCGGGAAGATCCCTTGGAGAAGGAAATGGCAACCCACTCCAGTATTCTTGCCTGGGAAATCTTGAGGACAAAGGAGCCTTGTGGGTTCCAGTCCATGGGGCTGCAAGAGTCAGACACGACTTAGCGACTAAACCACCAAACTGTTTAGTATTATTCACTGATGGCTAATTCAGCTTAATGTTCCCTCCTGGGTGTGATGCTGACTTACTAATGGTAACCCCAGAATAACCTCAACCAGCTTATTAAAGGGGCTCCTCAGTGCAGCCAAAAGCTAAGAGGGCTTATGGGATAACATGTCCGGTGTGTAGCCTGCAGAATTCGAGGCTCTGCAACTGGCCTGATGGAGAAGTGGCCAGTGTGGAGTGCTCAGAAATGGCAGCTTAGCTAGAGATAACAAACACTTCCCCTATAGGACACATTGTTTGTGGTTCTTCCTTCCTCCCTGGGGCCACGAGGAATGCCAAGCAGGCAGCTTTACTCTCAGATACCATCGCTGGATGAGAAAGCCTGACAAGGCAGAGGTTGAAGCTCCACCTCTAAACTTTACCTTCAAATAACAGGAAAAAGTAGCAAATGCCAACCCCCTTATCGCCATAGGGTTAATTAGGCTAACATTAGCAAGTGGTTAGGTTTATTGCCAGAAAGCAGGAATTCTGTTTATCTGTTGCTTTCATGTTAGTGAGATGCTGACTACCACAGTTTTGCTGTGTCCAATGGTTGTAGCCTGTTCCTTTGTCACCAAAGAACATCAGCAGAAAAACAAGGGACTGACACTCCCAGGGGAGCATCTGGAAGCTTGCGTCAAGGTGATGAGCACCTGTGTTAAACTTCAGACCCTTGGTACTTGAAGAAGCTCCACAACAGAGCCCTGATGTGCTTTTTTCCCCAAGATTGAAGTGACCTTGAGGTTAAACAGTGCACTGTATAGATGTGAGTAGATTTTAGTAATATATGTTCCACGACACCTGGCAATGTTGGAGTACAGTTCACAGACTTGGAAAAGTTCTGTTTATGTTAAACGCTTTAATGCTCAGCTAAGTGGCCTCCAAGGAGATCAAACCCACAACTTTGGCAGCAGTATAACTATATCCTGCCTAAAAGACTTTTTTTTTTTTTTTTTTTTTTTTTTTTTCTGCATAGACGGACCTGGAGAACTTGATAAACTACAGATACCAGGGCCTCCCTGCAGAGTCTCTGATTTAGCGAGTCCGAAATGGGGAGTAAGAATCTGCATCTTAATAAGCTCCCCAGGAGAGTCTGATGCAGTAGTCTAGAAACCAAACTCCAGAAATGGAGTTAATTGACCCAAATGCCAATTTGAAAGTTTGAACTCTCCTTTGAAGTTATAGAGAGGACAACATGGTAACTGTCATCATGGAATCTTATTTGCCATGATGAGAGTGAGAAAGAGAAAAAAAGTAGGAAAATGACAAAGAGAGAAATCAGGGATGTTTTATGTTGGGTTCCCTGGAGGCCAAGGCTGACACAGAATTCTTGTGCAGGTGAAAGGGGTGAAGGATACAGGCTAGGAGGAGAAGGAGCTAATCAGAGAATGAATGTCTGCTGGAGTCCAGCTTCAGCCGGACCCCACAGGGAGCTCTAGAGCATGAATCACACACACAGTTTGAGGTCAGGCATCAGTTTTTTGTAACTTCATATCAGCTAAGAATGGTCCTAACAAACAAAGTTCTACTGTTCAGGCAAAAACCCACATGGCACCAACACACCAACAAGTGACTATCTGTGGGACGTTTCACTGAGCGCTCACTGTTTTAGCATTCTTGAGCACCTGCAGATTTGAGGCTAATGTCTAGATAGCTGTTTCTAGAGTAATCTGTGTTCATGAGATTTGAGGGCACGAAGTTACAAGAGGAGATAAGACTACACACCAAATCATAGAATCCTAGAGTTCAACAGTTGAGCAGTTCAACTATTCCTCTCCAAAGCAAAAGTCATCATACTCAATCTGGTATCATCTACAAATCTATTAGTAGTAAATACACATTTTCACTGTAGCTAAATGGAAAGGCAGTGTATCAGTCTAGACCACTGATTTAATCAAAATTTCAAAACCCTTTGTGTTGGATAAAGCACCGCTAGCATAAATTGGTTCAAGTCACATTTTCCATCTTACACCAAATTCCACGAATTATTTTGTCCAATAAATGCCTTCTGAAATTAAATATACCTTTACTATGTCATTTCACTATTACTCCAATTGCTTCATTTGAGAAGGATATTAATTGGGTAGTATTGCTGAAAGTATTAGTTAATAGCAAATGAGTCAACATTTGCTCCAAGTATCAATGCCTTTAAAAAAAAAAGTATTAATGAACCACAGATATGATCATTTCTTTCAAAAACATTGTCATGGTTTGATGGCATTATACTGAAAAAACTTTTTTTTTAGAAATTCCACCATCTATCCCTTTTTAAAAGCATGTCATGTACCCATCTGCAGTGCTTTGGTAAGTCCCTCAATCACCATGACTTCTAAAAGGGCACTATGGTGTTCTCTGTGTGATATTCCAGTACTCTACAATTTAATTCATCTGAGACTTTACTCACATAAAGCTAATAAATGTTTCTTCACAATTCATTTGCTCACCTAATCTGGGCCTCTATATCCTTTTAATGATCTTTGTTCTGACTTGTCAAGTTTGAAGATGGTCTTCCTTGCTGGTAAATGTATAATCAAAGCAGGGTCTAAATAATTTTTCTATTACCTTGGGCATATATCTATCGGAGCGTTCACAGATACAGGTTATCTTTTTCTTATCCTCCTTACTCTCCAGAGAGAAACAAGGCCTTTGGGTTATAAGAAACTGTTATTGAAGCTTATTTTTCACCTTGGACTTTAGCCTTCCTGATATTCTTCTGCAGACCCTCTCTCTGCTGCTGTGTGCATCTGGGCCAAGGCCTCCCTCCATTTTTGAAGATATCCTTCTGCTAGATGACTTTATCAGAGAGCTTCTTTTTGGCTGCATTTGTTAACTGTAGATATCACATTTCTGTTTCTTACTTACACTCATTTGCGTTGTTGCAAATTCTACTTTTGCAAGATTCCTCTCAAGCCACGTGAACTTTTGACTTTCCTGACCATGGAACGAGGCTTGCCCTTGTTATAAACTCTAGGCAAGGTATTTCCTAAAGCCTCAGATACAGCATAGAGTGTCTCCTGTGATTTTTTTATTTAGTATCTCAAATGATTTGACTACTTCCTACAAAAGTCCCTATCATGTCTCTATCACAAACGTTCTTTCATAATTTTGTCCAGAATATTGTTTTCTTTCCTTGTTTCTTCATCTTTCTGAGTGTCAGCAAGTCTAGAATTTATCAGATGCCCTGCCTTTGGTAGAATAAGACTTCAGCAGACATTCCGACAGTTACATTTTCCCTTCTCTTCAAGGCCAGTTTTGTAATCTGCGTTCGGAAACCTTTATCCATATCCTCTGTCTGGTCTGTTGGTCTGCAGAATACTTCCAGAATAATATCACTTCTAATTCTCTTTTATCTTATCCTCCCTGAGAGGAAAATTTGCAATGTCCATTCTTTGTACAGAAGGGAAAAGAACGTTTTGAGTCATAGCTGTCACCTGGGTTTCCATGCGCTGTTGAAAGTGTGAATGCTCAAAAGAGAGGGAACTCAAAGGCCAATAAAACATATATTTTTTGACAAAACAGCAAAAAGATAACTTGTCATTTTCTCTTGAAAGTTCCCCATACTAATGGCAATCTCTGTCCCACATTGTAGTAAAACATACATTTATTGAATGAAAGTAGGATTAATTGAAGTATTTCGTAGGGGAAAACAGAGTTGTTAAAAACAGGAGCTTTGAGGTCCTGAGCAGAACTGACGTTGATTCCCAGCTGCAGTGCCTACGCTGTGTGCCCTTAATAATTTCTCTAAGTCTTAGACGTTATCTATATAAGGGATTTATTAGTAGTACCTATCTCACAGGATGACTGTGAAAATTATTTTTAAAAGGCTGACCACAGTATCTGAATTTCAATAAATGTATTTATTTAATAAAAAAAAAATTAACAACTGCTTAATATGTGCCAAGAAATACTCCATATATTGTTATTACAACAATATTAACAGGTATTATAAAATTCTTGACCTCACCAGGAGGGAGTCAGAGGCAAACTACCAAGTCATCCATACATAAAATATATATAAATTATGCCCAACAGTAAATGCAATGAAGTACACAAAAATACATTTAAAAAAGAATCAGAAATAAACTGCGCTTGTGTGGGGTGGGGGACAGCTACTTTAGCTAGAATGATCAGCAAAGGTTTTTAGGCTTCTCTAAAGAGGTGATATTTTGATTGAGCCAAAATGGTGAGTAAGCATCAGCATTAGAGAAATCTGGGAGAAAAGTATTCTAGACAGAAGGATGAGCAAGTGTATATAATAGAAAACTACTTCTCAGTACGTGTGTTTCCCTTAAGTAAATTTTGGCCAAGCGTTGGACGTGATTTTATTTATCTGTTTGGGCATTACCAATTTTCATTTCAGAATGAGCAGACTCCTCTTGATCATCCTCTGCCATGCCATTCAATAAATCACCAATATTTTAAGCTTTTACAAAGTGCAAGTTGATGTTTTACACACCCATGTTTTATCACCAAGAGATGGGGGCCGAATGCCATGTAGATGAATTTGACTCTGGAAAGCATGTCCCTTCAATTAACTGTTAAATGCCTCGTTTTACACCCAACCTGCTGACAAAAATGAGAAAGCAAACAAATGAGATGAGTTGCAGTGAGGATACAGAAAGCCAAGAGAGCAGAGGATCTAATTGGAAGAGCACAGGAGAATGTTTAAAATAAGTTTCAGAATAGCGATAAGGATGAAGATGATGTTATCTCTTGGATAGAAGAAGCTATTAAAATACACCAGAGTGTTTTCAATCACTTAATCAGAAAGTCCTTTTCCTGAGAACTGTCTTTTGTCCGTATGCCATGAACAAACATAAATATTTTGGATTTCCTGCATCCTTCACCGTGATAATGGGCTCTTAACTGTAAGCTCTTCCCACCTCAAAGAAAAAGCTAAAAACAATGATAAAACATGAAAGATAGATATAATGTCTTTTTCAGAAGAATTGTTGTATCTCACAAATAGCTTTCAGTGTTATTCCTTCTCTAGCTTTTGCTTTTTTTAAATAGGAGATTTTACATTTCTTTTACATATAACAGAGGATGCATCCTGGATTTAGAGCATAACACACAAGGCAAACAGGTATACAAGAGCTGAACTTAGGGAAAAGGTAAGTTTTTTGAAAATTTTATGTGAATTGCTTTTAAGATGACACATTTCATTTATACATAAATTTTCATCTCACATTTAATATTTGAAAAAAATCTCAAAGAAATAATTTCATAAGATATTGATATTAAATGTTAATTTAA
>SJYQ01001316.1:532114-641443 GCA_006410935.1 Redunca redunca
CATTTTCTGGATCCAAATAGAGATGTGTCAATCATTTGAATCATAATAAACCAGAAGTTCTCTTTTGTGTTAAACAAATAAACCAAAGCGAAATTCTACTTGGGTAAAGGGTGAAATTAAGTTGAAGTGACCATATTCATGAATAAAATCACTATGAGGTGCAATTAAATGCATTTTTGCTGCTATTATAAGTGACAAATTTTCCCATTATATCTATATTTTAATTTATAATTGGAAATTGAAATCCTAGTACTCCAATTGATCCCATCCTGAGTTTTACTTTGAAGTCTGACCTCAGAATTTGTGCAATAATATCAAGTAGATGATAAAATTTCAGGGGAAATTGTATAATAATAGCACTTCTGTAGAACTTACTTGCACAGCCCTGAGTCTTGTATACCAACCTGGCTGTGCTTTCCATAAGGATATAATACCCCTATCTATTTGAACCTCCTGTTACCAAGGCACTAAACTACAAATCTGGTTTAATTAAATGGCCAAGTCCAACAGAAAGGATCCAATCAACATGAATAATATTCCTGCTTCTCTCTCCAAAACAAAATAGACTGCTTGAATGTTTTATGTCCAAGCACAGTAAGCCAGTGAGTGCTGGGTTCTGAGTCAGATGATAAGTCAAGGGTTAAAAAGGACAAAATTATTATTCGCTTAAGAGGAAATATGCTATCTGCTTGCTTACTGACTCTATGTGTGCTCTGGGTAAGATGTACTTTTCTTATAATAAGATGAGCAATGGATTTATCTGGATAGACCCTTAGCGGGATCTGATGGTCTCATTAGTAAGGTGACTTCCTGGCCATCAGCACTGCTTCCCTTTACTAAGGAAGCCGCTGCTAATCAAAAGTGCTTCTGGAGAACTACAACAGGATTTGGCACTAAATTTCGAGATAATGATGGTCAAGTAGGGCTCGATTTATCCTATGTGGTGCTTTTATTCTATTTATTGATTCCTACAAAATAAAGATGGCCGGGCCTGTTACTGAATCTGAAATAATTGGAACCGGTGTTATTTACATATGATTTCATTTTTGCAGAAGTTGGGGAGTGGGTGGAGAAGGGGTGGCCAGCAAGGGGAGAAGTGTCCTTTGAACAGCTAGCTGCCTTTGGAAGAAATGTTCCAGTAGAAAACTGCCTCCAGCATTTGTCTAAAATAAAGAAATAAATAAATGCCGCGTCGGGTGAATCACATCAAAATCTCAAGACAATTCCAAGATGAACCAACTCGGAGAGTAAATGACCTCTTCATCTGGGTGATAAAGTTCCAGCCAAAATATTCTCTGGGCCCGAGACGTGATTCATTAGAAATATGTGCATGGTGGGGCGCCCTTCTCTCTATCTGGCAGAGTCCGGTCTGCACACTGATAAGAAGCAAATGCAAATGTCCTGATAAGAACTGAATGCAAATATTTATGATATGATATTCCCTGGGAATTATGTGCAGATAAAACAAAGTGTATTATTTTCCTGCTTCCCTTTCAGGTTTGCCAAAATGCCCTTTTTCGCTTTTGGAATTTGCATTTCTTCAAAATTGATTCGGCTTGCGTATTATGTTAAGCTATTTGTTTGCTAAGGATGGTAATTAGTTACTGTAATTACAGCAATGACAGTTGCTAAATTGTTTTTAAAGCATTACAGTGGGCCTGTGCCAGAAGATTGCAGTATTTTTTTGGATTTAAGCAGAGGCTGGAAAAACTCCCACTCTAGGGCCAGCATGGGATTTTCAACTACAAAGCTGCTTTTCCTGATTGAAATTTTTTTAAAAAGTCATTAATTTGCATTGATTGCAAGTGCTAACTTTACATGTAGGTTTATTCACATATCACAGAAATATTAGTGATAGTGGACTTTGGTGTGAAACAGACACAGGGGACACCCATCGTAAATAAAAGTGAAAGCTGATAGCAGAGGAGAAATGGTATAACTATTACTTGGAGCCTGTTAATTAAACTTTTTAGCCTGTTTTTAGATAAATTAAAAACAATTAAAAATGTTTCTCTGAAAGTCCCGGTTAAAATGAGTAATGTGGAAAAAAATAATTTGGCCATATGCTGTTCTTGACATGTGGAAAGTAAAAGAAAAAAGAAAAGGAGAAAGGTTATTTACCCAAATACTTCTTACAGATTTAGTTTAAATGAAAATCATTGATGAGGAGAGACTTGAGCTGTAGTGCATGTCTAAGATGGCTCAGATGATTGATGTTTTATATCAACATCCCCTAGAGACAGAGGTTAAAAGCCGAGAATGTGGTTCTCTCTGTCCTCATGCATGCATGTATGCATGCTAAGTCACTCCAGTCGCGTCCAACTCTTTGCAACCCTATGAACTATAGCCCACCAGACTCCTCTCTGCCCTTGGGGTTCTCCAAGCAAGAATACCGGAGGGCGTTGCCATGCCCTCCTCGAGGGGCTCTTCCTGACCGAGGGATTGAACTCTTGTCTCAGTCATTTCCTGCTTTGCTAGGTGGGTTCTTTACCACTAGTGCCACCTGGGAAGCCCATTGTCGTAATGCTGCTGTTAAGTCGCTTCAGTCGTGTCCGATTCTGTGCGACCCCATAGACGGCAGCCCACCAGGCTCCCCCGTCCCTGGGGTTCTCCAGGCAAGAACACTAGTCAGTTGCCATTTCCTTCTCCAATGCATGAAAGTGAAAAGTGAAAGTGAAGTCGCTCAGTCATGTCCGACTCCTAGCAACCCCATGGACTGCAGCCCACCAGGCTCCTCCGTCCATGGTATTCTCCAGGCAAGAGTACTGGAGTGGGTTGCCATACCTCCTAAAGTCTAGAAAATTCATGTGAGCTCATAGTCTGTCCCCTGCCAATTGAAGTCAAAATAATCCAAAACATGACTGCACACTCAAAGGTTTCAGGGTTTTATACTCATATATTCCCACTCACAAATGTTACATAAATAATAAATTCTATATTTTAAATGTTTACCTTCCTCTACTGGAGAAATAACAACAATAATAATTGCAACCAACATTTCTTGAGATCTTTGCGCATTCCAGGCACCGTGCCAAGCCCTGTAGGTACATTCTCTCAACAACTTATGGGGCATTATTATTACCACTCCCAGTTTACAGGAAGAGATTCTGAGACTTAGAGATGTTAGAATTTGCCAAAGTCACACTTCTGGTAAAAATCGCACATGGAATCCAGTCCCCAGGCAGCTTCCATCCACGGCCTGCTCTCAATTTGAGAGGATGTGACTTTGTATTTGAATGTAAATAAATAAATAGTATTTGAAAGCCATGACCCCCTCCTTTAATCAAAAACTAAACTGAAAGCCGAAGCACCTAGTGTCGGACATCAGAAATCGAATTCTCATCTCAAAGCTTTTTGTCCTGACATTTTATTCTTACTATAAATATGATTTCCTTGAAAATGACTTCATAAGTACTAATACTTGATGGGAAGTTTGAAGTTTCATACAAGAAATAGTCTCCTAGGAATTGACTACTTTTGCTCCGAAAGAGATTCAATGACTTAGTTTGTATATTTATCATTATTTAAGAACTATAAATCCCAGTTTGTATAATGTGGTTCTTATACTTACACGAATACAGATGAAATTGATAAATAGGCATTTTATGGCATTTTGAAATTGTTTTGAACATTATCTCATGCTCTGCACACTTATGT
Organism: Redunca redunca; assembly: GCA_006410935.1. NCBI lineage: Eukaryota > Metazoa > Chordata > Mammalia > Artiodactyla > Bovidae > Redunca > Redunca redunca. The sequence continues at coordinate 535,772 of SJYQ01001316.1, forward strand.
ATGGTTCTCATTCTGTAACAGCTGTTTCACACATGACCCCAGGTATATATCCCCATTGTGGGATGCACATATCTCACTTGGATACACACGTGAAAGCATAGATCAATACAACTTATACAAGTGATGTCTCCAATTAACACATTCAACAATCCCTGTTTATGAAGTCATTCCTGATATACTTTTACCTCCTCCAAGCTGTACATTTTTTCTTCAATTTTCCAACCACATGACACTATAATTTTAGCCCTTATAGCACAGATTTTTATATGAACCTGGTTCACTGTATATCTATCTGTCTCCTCCAGTAACTTAGAGGCTCTTGGATGGTTGTGTCTTTTGTATCTCCTGCATCTAGCACAAAGCTTGTTACATAGTAAATACCCCAAAAGACTTACTGAATGAGGAAATTCCCTGGTGGTCCAGTGGTTAAGACTTGATGCTCTCACTGCCAGGCCTGGGTTTGATCCCTGGTCGAGGAATTATTAATAAGATCCTGCAAGCCACATGGTATAGCCAAAAAAGAAAAAAAAAAAAAGAAGAAAATATGAATAAGCACTGAACCCATTCAAACAAATAAAAACTTCAGTGGCACAGTCTTGATGTCTCTCCCATGGGCCTACGGAGTAGCGAGGATACCTCTGCTTCAGACTGGGGCTTAGTTGGGTCTGCATACTTGTCTCAATTTGAGTCCAGGCTAGGTTGTTCAGCAGTAAAGAATCCGCCAACAATGCAGGAGACACAGGAGACGTGGGTTTGATCCCTGGGTTGGGAAGATCCCCTGGAGGAGGGCATGGCAACTCACTCCAGTATTCTGACCTGGAAAATCCCAGGCTGAGAAGCCTGGCAGCCTACAGTCCATGGGGTCAGAGAGTCAGACACGAGTGTAGTGGCTGAGCACATGTGCACAGGAGCACAGCCACCCATGGCAAGTTTTTCTCATCTAAGTGTCAGAAGATGCCAGATGGGTAAATGGAAATATGTGATATCTTTTAAGGCTTAGACTCAGAACTGGTACGTTTCATTTTTATCCACATTTCATTCTCCAAAGCAAGTGAAGAGCCAAGCTCAAAACCAGTGTAGGGGCCAAATATACTCTTTCCACGGAGGTGTGGAAGGTAGATGGTGGAAGAGGAATAAATGCTGAATAATATACAAACCACAAGCATCAAATATTCATATAGTAAAAGGATTCCCTTTCTTTAATTTTAAGGAATCTAAAACATCTAAAAGAGATGAAAAAGATGGATAATTGCCTCATTATCAAGACCCTGGAAACCATTTCATGATTTCCATTGCTAATTATTTTTTAATTCAATAGTGACATGAATTTTCTTTGCCGATTCATCATTAACATTATGAGCTACAGCTTGGTGCTTTTCTCATTTATCCTTTGTATGCATTGAGGAGTAATCAAACCTCTTCTTCCTTACCTGTGGACTATCAGTCAATCGTCTGCTACGTTCTCTCCTCCAGGCTGACATTTCTTTCAACTCCCCCTCTATATTTCACTTGCCAAACCATATCCCACTTTTGTGGCTCTTCTTTGGGACTCTCCCCAATCCATTTTGAGCCAAAAGCTATATCCAAATCTCTTCTCACTATCGATCAATCAAAACTGGAAAGGGAATCTTATTTCCTTAGAGAAAGATATTGGCAAATTTCCAGCTGAAGAGAAACACACGGTTCACACTCCGACTCCCACATTTTCCTAACCCCCACTTCAATCTGCAAACATATCAGAGTCAATTTGACTAAACTGTATTGGATCAAAGAGGAGCTCCAAAGAGTGTGAAGTCAGGCTTCAAATATCAGCTAAGCTCAGTTTAGTTACAGAAAGGAAAACATCCCTCCTGGAGTGAGACATCTTTCTTGTCCAGACGTTCAAAGAGTGTTATTCATTACGAAGTTTATGGTACCCACACAGGGAGCAGAGTTCATTACTTCAGAATTCCTTCCTGGTTTACAAGGAAGGTCTCCTGTTAGCTGCCTCGTGCTTTCCATGGCAGATTCAGCCTCAAAAAATCTAAAATAGATCCTTGGACACCCTCTAGATGGCCTTGCTCATATGGTGACTGTAAACATTTTCCCTAGAGCCTGAAACTTTCAAGATTTTCATTTAAGTTTTCAAATTAAAAGGGTAATTTCTTTTGCATTCTAGAAAGTAAGATTTAGGGTCACACTTTTTTTCATTTACACTACCTGTTTAACCAAAGTCTACTAACAAAGTCTCTACTATAGAGAGATGATGTGTTAATATTAATGTACAGAAAAATCATACTTTGTAACCTAATTTAGTATAATTCATAGTGAGATGAAATGAAATCAAAGGATATCCCAAATTCTATCTTATATCAGCCATTTATATATTTAAGTTCAAAATCACAACATAAGGACCACAGGGTATATTAGTCAGGATTGTCCAGAGAAACAGAATCAATAGGATATGTAAATATATAGAGAGAGATTCATTTTGAGGAACTGAATCATGCAATTGTGAGAGCTTGGAAGCCTGAAATCTGTAGGGTAGACTAGTAGGCTGGAGACCAGATGATGTTGCAGTTCAGACCCTGTAGTGGTCTAGAGGCAGAATCTTCTCCCTTACTCAGGGGACTTCAGTCTTTTTCCTAAGGATATGGACTTCCCATGTTTTGGAGGGTAATCTGCTTTACTCAAAGTCTACTGATCTAAGTGTTAATCCCTTCTAAAAATAAACAATAATTTCACAGCTACATCTAGACTGGTTTTTGACTAAATATTTTGGTACCTTGGCCTAGCCAAGTAGACTCTAAAATTAACCATCACACATCTTTGCTCCATCACTTACTTGATCAATAAGGACCTACTGAAGATTTACTACATACTTGGCAGTACCCAGGATTCCCGGGCACATTGCAAAATCCATGATTCTGAATTATTGTTTGCATGTATTGATTTTTGGGCTTCCTGGGTGGCACTAGAGGTAAAGAACCTGCCTGCCAATGCAGGAGGCGCAAGAGATGAGGTTTCTATCCCAGTGTTGGGAAGATCCTCTGGAAGAGGGCATGGCAAACCAATCCAGTATTCTTGCCTGGAAAATCCCATAAACAGAGGAGCTTGGTGGGCTACAGTTCATAGGGTCACAAAGATTCAGACATGACTGAGAGGACCTTAGCACACTGATTTTCAGGAACATCAGGAAATAACTTGGAGTTATACCTAAATTTGGTCTTTCCTGAAACCTAAAATAAATTAGCACAAATGTAAAAAATTAGTTCTTACCAAACACAAACCTCCTGGCACTTTGATTTTGAACTTTTTAGCCTCCAGAACAATTAATATTTATTATTTAAGATACCCAATTCTTCTTTTAGCAATTCAAACAGACTAAGACAATATGGATATATATATATATATATATATGTATGTGTGTGAATTTGATAAAATGTTCAACTGAAATTTACTGAAGGACTGCTATGTTTGAGATACTTTTTAGACACTGACAGCCTAGTGGTAGAGCAAAAATCATAGTCTTATTTTTCATGAAATTAATAGTCTAATGTGGGAGAAAGGAAATAAAATTTATATTATATTTAAAATCCTGATAACGCATCTGAGAGAGGAGGAGTAAATGCTAAAAATGTCTTTACCAGGGAAAGCTAATTTAAAGTTAGAATAGGCTTCCCCGGAAAAGTAATATACTGATTCTGTCTTGAAATTTAAGGAATAATTGTCAGATGGGGCTACTCTAAGGCATTCCTGTAATGCAGGAGACCTGGGTTCAATCCCTGGGTTGAGAAGATCCCCTGGAGGCGGGCATGGCAATCCATTGCATTATTCTTGCCTGGAGAATCCCCATGGACAGAGGAGCCTGGGGGACTACAGTCCATGGGGTCACAAAGAATTGAACAAGACTGAGCAACTAAACACGACACAAGAAAGTCTGGAGACAGTGTATTCCAGGCAGTGGGAACAGCATATGAAAAACACATTTGAGAGACATACAAAAGTCTAGGGTATCCTCAAAAGATACTTTAGGTCACAGTAATAATTTTAGTGCACAAGTCCAGGATTTTAGATAGGTGAGTAACATGATAGTATTTCCTTTCTTGAGTGACCATTCTAGCTGCTGTAAAAAGAATGATCTGACAGAAGCAAAGATGTACACTGGGAGGTCAGAGAAGGCACTATTGTAGCAGTTTAGATCAAAGATGGTGGAACAACAGAAATAGAGAAAATAAAGGAATACACATGAGATGTGCATTGTTGGTCAAATTCACTAAAAATAGGTCATTTTTTAATGAGATATAATGTGGATGAAGGTGCTAAATTTGGCTTTCTGGATTCTAGCATAAACAACTAAGAGAATACAGGATGAGGATCAATACTAAAGATATGGGTTCGGTTTTTGGAAAAAAATGTTGAGATGTCTGTGAGACATCCTAGATGAAATGAGCAATCATTAGATTCACCGTTCTGGAGGTAGTCAAGACATATGAGTTACAACTGTAAATTTAAAAGTCACCAGATAATATTCGAAGGCATGAGAAAGAATGCACTCATGTTGAGTAAAGAAAAATAAAGGTCCAGGGAAATCTCCATGAAACTTAGGTCTAAAAGGAAGACCTTCAGATAGGAAAGAAAAAAAGAAAAAGCAACAGTGTGGCAACATAGAAGCCAAGAGAAGAGTGTTTCAGAAGGAGGAGTGGGCAAGCATAGCAAATGATGGTAGGAAGCGAAGTAGCAGTGGGAGATGACTTGTGCTGCTACACAGTCCTTCCGGGACCGAGCCTCTCATTTCTCCAGCTTCTTGGAGGTTGGGCAGCAAAAAAATTTCAGCTGACCCCTCCCAGAGAATTGACTTCACTTGTAGGAGAATTACAGGCTTCCCAGGTGTTTGACGGGTATAGAATCTGCCTGCCAAGCAGGAGACACTCGTTCGATCCCTGAGTCTGGAAGATCCCCTGGAGAAGAATATGGCAACCCACTGCGGTATTCTTTCCTGGGAAATCTCATGGAACAAATGTGTTTTATTTACATGTTTAAGAAAGTTAAACACCTTTATTTCCCTTGGATAATTTAATTTTTATAATACTGAAAGCTTATTTAAGGAAATATATTCTCACTGCATGCAACAACTATATCTAGGGTAAATGTGTTGGTTTTCATTAAAAAAATATACAAATACAGTTTGTTTGGGGCTTTGTAGTTTTCTTTCTTCTTCATTTATTGAATGTACAGAACCTTATTATATATGACTCAGTGGTTTTGCTTCTCCAAGAAAAAAGAAAAAAGAACAATTATAACTATTATCCATTATGAATGAGGTGCTATGTTAAGCACTTTGCATATATTTCAGTAATTAAAGCACAAAAATTCTGTGTGGTCTTTTGCCCATTATTTGGTTGCTTGTTTGTTTCTGCCCATTATATATGCACAAGAGTGTTGTATTAATTGAAAAGACCAGATCCTTACTTACCTGGACATATCTCAGCATGGCCATGCAACCAAGGCTTAGTCACCTGGCTTCTCCTGCCTGGAACTCCAGGTTTGGAGTGTGTAATCAAGAAGCCATTCAACCCAGAGATCATGCAAAGGGTGGAAGGGGCACCCTGACCAGACTACTCCCATGGAAGACTGAGTTGTGCTCCTCCTCCAGCATAACATGGCTCTGGCCCAATTTCTGAGCTCAGTTCTCCAGATTTCTCATGAATTCTGTGAACTCTCCTATAAATATACTCCTTTTTGCCTAACTTTGCAACAAAAAAACCCTAGCTAGTAAGCAGTTACAACTATTACCTATATCTTACAGATGAGGAAAATTAAAGCTCAGAGAAGTATTAATAAACTGATATGCAGATATTTTCAGATTCAAAACCAATGATCTTAGCCAATTTTCTATGATGGTTCCCTTATTTACTTATTTCATTGTGTTTGATTCTTTGATTCTTTATCACTTAGACTCATTCTTATCAGCTCCACATTGAAAAGCAAAATGTTAATACAAAAGCTACAAATATAAAATATATACATAACAGATCATCTTCCCCTGTAAATCTATTGAAACCGGTATTTACTATCATTAAATAATCATGTACTCAATACTTATTTTCACTGAGTTTAAATTTCTAAACAGAAGTGACATTATCTTATTGAATTAATGTAGAAATTTGGATCTTACAAAATATAAAAACAAACAGAGCAAAACCATTCATGCCACACTAGTCCCTATTTCTTAACATAGTTTTTCAAGAACCATGATTAGCTTCTGCTGCATCATGCAGGAGTATACACACTGCCAGGAAAAGTCTCTGCTTTCTCTCTTTCTTGTGAACATTTGCAGCCCTAAATAGAAAAGCTGAGTGACTTAGGGCACAGGTGGTGTGTTCATCTCCAATCCCTGTATAAGGTCATGGCTTTGGAAAGAAAGAAAGCGGACCAGCTGGACATGCGGATGGTGCTGAATTTCAGAACCTGCTCTCAGCACCTGGCTTCTAATGAGAACGATGAGCTCCAGGCAATGGGTTCAGTGCCCTGTCTTCTGAAGATACTGAAGGATAACTCTGGCAGCTGCCTAGCTGAACTGACCAAGCTAACTCTGATCAGAAGGGGCAAAGGAGAAAAATTCACTGATAACACTCTAAAACTACTATCGTGCATGCATGCATGCTAAGTCACCACAGTCATGGCCAACTCTTTGCGACCCTGTGGACTGTAGCCCACCAGGCTCCTCTGTCCATGGGATTTTCCAGGATCCCTGGAATGAGACACTGGATTGGGTTGCCATTTCCTGCCCAGGGGATCTTCCCAACCCAGGGATTGAACCAGCGTTTCTTACATCACCTGCATTGGCAAGCAAGTTCTTTACCCCTAGTGCCACCTGGGAAGCCCTAAAACTAGTATCATGCAGGCCAAAACTTTGCAGAGAAAATGCAATAATTTTAGAAAGGCTACAAGTCCATTTTCAAGAGAAGTATGCAGAAGGAGATGAGCAATATTTAGATTTCATATACCTTTTATCAAATTTACAAAAATGAGCTAGGCCACAGAATCTGTCAATAAATTTAAAAGGATTGAAATCATACAAAGTAAGTTTTCTGACTACAGTGGGTTGAAATTAGAAATCAACAACAGAAGGAAATTTGGATATCTGCAAATATTTGCAAATTAAACAACAGATTTTTAAATAACCCATAGGTCAAAGAAGAAATTACAAGGGAAAATAGTAAGTATTTTGATCTGTATGAAAACAAATTTACAGAGAATGAATAATAAAGTGAATTTGAAATATTAATAAAATAATATCACAGAAAATAGCTGACTTCCTTTGAGTATTTGCTGTATGTCTGGCATTCTGCATACATTTTCTCTGATTCTCCCCACAACCCAAAGAGGTAGGTATTAATATCCTCACCCTTCCTCTAAAGATGTGGACAATGAAACTTGGGTAATGGTGGGATAAGGCTTCAACTCAGGTGTGTCTGACATCCAAATCTTGTTTCGATCACTAAATTATGCTGCCAACACAAGATTAATGTGGGCTATAGTAGTTGCTTAATTTTAACCTAGTAATTAACTGAAAATATACAAGAGGAAGTAGCATTTTGTTTCAAGAAGTACCTTTGCATTTAGAACTTCCCTGGTGGCTCAGATGGTAAAGCGTCTGCCTAGAATGCGGGAGACCCGGGTTTGAGCCCTGGGTTGGGAAGATCCCCTGGAGAAGGAAATGGCAATCCACTCCAGTACTATTGCTTGGAAAATACCATGGACAGAGGAGCCTGGTTGGCTACAGTCTATGGGGTCACAAAGAGTCAGACACGACTGAGCAATTTCACTTACATTTAGAAATCCATGTTCTTGAGCATGGAGGGTATGCTGAAGAGCATTCAGTAAAATAAGAGGGGGTAGACAGAGGAGCCTGGGGAGCTACATACAGTCCATAGGGTCACACAGAGTCAGGCATGACTGAAGTGACTTAGTACGCAAACACTCACACACACACAGAGGCATTTTATGGACATGTGTTATGCGCTGCTCAACTGGAGGGAAGATGGGTAACTTGGTAAGTGTCTATTTAAAGCTCTCACAAGGTAAGATATGGAAACATTTATTGAATAATCACAGCTCTTGGAATACAAAGAAGAATAAAGCTGATTCTGTGCCCTCACGGTGCTGACAATTAGCTAGAATTAGATGATGAAGATGAGAATACTAATGATTTAAGTACGGTTCCCCAGGAAACAGACCCTGGGATATAGATCAGAGTACAGGAAGTTTATGGGGAGTGTTCTCAATAGTAAAGGCAGCATGATTGGTGTCAAATTTGTCCTGTCATTATGACTTTTAAAAAGATGGGGATGATAAAATTTAGTAGGCCACAGGCTAAGAAAGCTGTGGAGTAAGGTTTCAATTCAGCTCTGATAGACACCCAAATCTTGTTTTCAGTCACTGCAAAGATAAACATATATCCTCTGTATAGCATACACGACAATTGATAAGTTTCACCTTTTGCAACCTTTCACTCCATTTCACTAAATGTTAGCAATTTCTTTTTACAGGAAATCTTAATCTGTCCCTAGCTTTAAACCACTGGTCTTTGTACTACCTTCAGAAGGTCTGTAGAATTTAAAGCCTCTTTCTTCTGTATCACAGTGTTTCAATTATTTGAAGCTATCCTTCAGGTCTTTCCTAGATTGCATCTGACTGAAGATGACGATTCTGTTTTGCCTTTCTACATATCAACTGCTTTCCAGACCTGCCACCTTTCTGATTCTCTTGCTGGTTAAGAACATGGATGATATTCAGATACATGTTTCAGGGTGAGTCAGTCATGAAGGGTTCAGCCTGCAACAATACTAGCCTACCAAGAGGCAGCAGGCCCTGTAGACAAACCTTGGGAGGAAGCCTAGACTGTAAGAAACAACTGTGTCCAGATAACTTAGAAACAGGCAAGATCTAGAGTGACGTTTTAAACTATCAATTAAACAAGTGGTTGACAAATTCCATGGACAGAGGAGTCTGGAATTTTCCAAGCAAGAATACTGAAGTGGGCTGCCATTTCCTACTCCAGGGGATCTTCCCAACCAGAGCCCAACAGAGGAGCCTAGCAAGCTAAAGTCTGTGGGGCCACAAAGAGTTGGAGATGTCTGAGTGTGTGCACATGTGTGTGCATGCACACACACACACACACACACACACACACACAGAGGGAGGTGAGTTGACATAAAGTATCAGGGGAATCCTGATAGACTAGAAGAAGGAAGCTTTAAATTCTATAGACCTTCAAAATGTTCGCATCAAAAAAAAATCAACTTGAAAGATTATCTCTGCAATTGAATATGGTTCCTAAATTATAAAAGTCAGAAAACCAATTAAGAGTAAGTTTACTTGTGATCACTAAGTAACTAGTATTTTATCCCATTCAAAGAATTTATAAACTACAACCATTGAAAAAATACATGTAGCAATGCAAACATATTTTTTTAAACACCATATTAGGTCAGAATAGAATCCATCCAGTACACTTTTCTATCTTTGGAACTGCTCCTTGGAAAATGCATTTTTAGAAATGAAGGTTTTATAAAGCTCAGTTTCAACAGCACTGATAAAAGAAACAAATTTGTTATAACAAAGACAGACTATGGAAGGCAAAGAATCTGGTGAAGGCTCTATAAATTCATATGTCAACTGAATTTTTATTCTATTTATATTACAATTGGAGCCTGAATATATGAAAAGTTAAATGTGAAATTCCCCAAACTGTGTATGATTTTTAATACTTTCTGCTAAAGTAATCATCTCTAGTTACAACTTCTTCCCTAAACTCTAGACTTGTATCTTCAGTTAGCTATTGAACATTTCCACTTAGATGTTTCATAAACACCAGAACTCACTGAAGTCAAGGATAATGATCATGAGGTCTCCGTGTCTGAACTCAACCATCTTCCTGTGCTTTTTCTGTGAATTGTCCCACTATACCCAAAAGTCAAGAATGTTCCCTATTTCCCACATTCTCAGCAACAATTAAAGATCTGACATCCTTAATATCATGTCTTATTAAACCCTATTCTCTTTATTCTCACTGCTACCACTTTGATTCAAGCCCTTATTTTCCACATCTGTATTGTATCTGTAACTGCAACAATCTCATGCTCTTCCTTCCTTATTTCTGGTCCAGTGTTTTTCTTTCCAGACTAAGGTTTTAAGCTTCGAATATATTTTAAACTTTGAGTACTCCTTAGCGTCCTTCAGTGGCTTTTACTGCTCACAAAATAAAGTTCACCTCCTCAAGACATCACCCAGTGGCCCCTATTTTCCAGTGATATTTGCTACCTCTCCACCTTATGATCTACAATGCAACTATTCTAGAGTATACATGTTCCTGGAAATATCTTGCTTCAAGTATTTGTTTCTTTTAATGGAGCATACTTCATCCTCTTCTTTTACCTGCATAGTTTGGGTTTATCCTTTAAGGCTGACTCAGCTTAAGTGCCAACTGGCAAAGAAGACTAGTAATGCAGTTTGTAGACCAATAATATAGTACAATCACTATTTCAACTTTAGCTTCTTTTAAAGGTGCTTGGGGGAAGGGCGGGAAGGAGGATCTAAGGGGAGGGGATATATGTATGCATATAGCTGATTCACCATGTCATACAGCAAAAACGGACACAACATTGTAAAGCAATTATACTCTGATAATAAAATTTAAATCAATCAATAAATAATTTTTTAAAAGCTGTCCAGTCCCCTCCATCTCCAAGATAGGCAGCATAATCTCAACAAGGAAGTCAGATTTTTACAAAGACAGCAATAATGGTTCATTCCCAGTAGCTTCTATTTTCTGCTCTGCAAAAATACCAAGGCAGTGAATTATTAAGGGCTTTCCTCTCATGCAGGAGAGAAAATTATAAAGAATATTGTATTTCAAAGAACTTTCCTTCATAGTGGCATTAATGCAAAAACAGAAAAGAGAACATGGGATTTGAGTAAAAGAAATTGTAATGAACAGCTTTGGTATGTTTTCCTGGCATATAAATCAATGCCTTCTTCTGTTCTCTTTAGTTACCCCCACCTACATCACCAAAGGGATGAGATTCTAGTAGTCACGTGTGTAGGGCATTACCTCGTCTCTTGGTTGATTACTTCAAAAGTGGGAATCTTACCAGAGAGGAGCCAATTGACATCTCTTCCCTAAGAATCTGCAATTGAGATGAAAAGAGACTTAATCTGTAACGCATGAACTCAAGGAGTTGTAGAACAGCTGTATTTTCAGAACACAGGTCTGCAACTCAGAGAAAGCTGGCCTGAAGAAACAGGTTATAAAAAATGAAGCCAACACACAGAAAAAGAGAGAGAGAGAGAAATATTGTCTTAGTTGACCAATGCTTTCCTGTTTTCATTTTCATTTTTCAAGACCTGAACAACTTTCATGACTTTAGTTTCTACATATTTATAATAATACCTCTACATTTTGTTTATTTCTGTTGCCTGCAACCAAAAGAGCCTTAAATAATAAGAAAATAATTGGGTATAGTTTCAGATCTTATAAGCTTCAACCACATTCATTCTTTAATAAACATTTCTGAGTGTCTTCTATGTGTCCAGTGCTATTCTGGGTACACAAAGACAAACTCATAATGATCCTGGGACAAACCTCTCAGCTTGAGGCTCTCTTTCCCCTTCTATTTCATAGGGAGATTAATGATGATAACAGTAATATCAGACTCAGGAGAGGTTCCAGTGAAATCAAATATATGAAAGAACTGTATAAACTACAGATATCAAATGAATGGGTTTTCTTTACATTCATTATAATATATTTTGGTTTTCTCTCTTTTTTATCATGTTTGTCATCTCTAGGATAAGACTGTTCTCAGTTTGATTTTTGTCTCCAAAATCTGTTCTTACTAATAAAGGCATATTACTAGCATATTTCCAAGTTGACTCCAGATCATAAAGCTTCTTTACTATAAGTGTGAGGGATTCCTCAGAGGTCAGGGACACAAAGATCATCAAGGTAGACCACAGACGAAAGTTGCCAAAATCAGTTTCATTTAGTTTCAGGTAAGCTGGCTAAGCTCTCCTTGTCAATAATCAAGCAGATAACCCTTTCCTGTTTTCCAGGTCCTGTCCTACCTTAAAACCCAAAGTCACCCCAGCACTGAGTGACAAGATTCTCTGAGAGCAATTCGACCACTTACACCTCAAAATTTCTCTACTATTTATTCCCTTCTTCCTTCTTCTTTACTATTTGCATTAGTATGCATGGGACTTATCATCATCATTTTTATAAATTGTGTAGCATGTTTTATTCAAGTAATGAAAAGCATGGAGTTTTACTTATGTCAGGTAATTGTCTATATTTAGCACAGGGGTGGTTAAGGTGATAGTTAATGTTCAGGTGACAGTTTTATAACTCTGTTCTGTGATTGGTTAATGAAAAGTATGAAGACCTCACTGAGTCAAGGCTTATTGAAGAAGTTCTCAAACAGTCTCAAGTTCTCATAGCGTTGGATGAGTCTAAATCTTTGTAAAAATGTAACTATATGGTACTTATACAGTAAAATTACTAATAGACACCCCATACTCCTTGTCCATTTTTCAAATATCACCCTATAAATCAATAATAATAAAAAAGCAAATCAAGGGTTTACTAGGCTGCTAAGCAACTTACTTACTAATGGCCTAGTTCTCTCCTACGAAGGTTATCAGTCTTCATTTTTCTTTTAAGTCTTACGACTTTTATCTGTGGAATACATTTTAGCCACAGCATTAATGAAAAACATATAGAAGACTCATACAGATTTCAGATTACTAATCAACACACATAATTTATCATTAAGTACTAACCTAGCCTATCTTCTTAATGTACAACTTAGTTAAAACAAGAAGGACTATATAGTGTACATTAACTCCAAAGGCTTACTACATCTCCAGAGAAAGATGGTTGTACACAATTTATTAACAGTAGGTTTCTGATTCCCAAATGGCGTGTTACTGATTATAAAACAATTTGACTGTGATCATTCTGTTGCAGTGCTTAAAGCAATGCACATTAACAGAAGAGGAATTCCTTTTTTTTTTTTTTTTCTAGTAGAGTTAAACAGTACAAATGTAAACACTGAAAATTCCCCAGGCTGATGCAAAGTAAATATCACACTGGGTAAAGATTCTCCATATGGAACTTTGATGTGCAGGGAAAACTTAAGTGCCACCATGTGACACTCACGTTTGCTTTCTGGAGAACACATCAGAAGGTAGGATAAGGCATAGTGTTGAGTGAGAAATCTCTCATCCTATTTACTCTGAAAGTATACAACCCCACTGGTTTATACTGCATGAGAGAGATCTCTTAAGGCAAAGAAAGGGTAAATCACCTTCAAATAAAATTGATTCTGTAAAACCTGACCATTGTTTTCTAGAGACTTGGGACATTATATTTGGGATACCATGGACTGACGCATATCAGGCTTTCCTGCCCTTCACCATCTCTTGCAGTCTTCTCAAACTCATGTCCATTGAGTTGCCAATTATATGACTATAAATCTCTGTCCAGCACCAAACAGAAAATCAGCAGAGCCATTTTTCTCCTATGGAGTTTCCCGTTGAATCCTAATCTCCAGGAACCTCCTCTGTCATTGGTCCTGCTAGAACCCTGGGTTCCCGAGATGCCTCAAAGACCATCAGAGAAAGTGAATCGGGGCAGATGCTAGGTTTCTCACTTGCCCTTCAAGTAAAAAATCTCAACTTTTATTTTCCAAGAATTTTCAGTCTGTTTTGCAAGAATGATTCCTCTGCCAAGTAAGTTGGAAGCCTGTTGCTCTAAGCAAAATAGTTGATTGACCCAAAATATCAGACCCAATATATGCCTCTTTACCTGGGGCCTCTAAAGATGTGACCAGGGAAGAACTTGCCCATCCAGCTACTTCTTCCTTGGTAGCTGAGCTGATGATGAATCCTCCTGCGAAGCAGGAGACCCCAGTTCAATTCCTGGGTTGGGAAGATCTGCTGAAGATGGGATAGACTACCCACTCCAGTACTCTAGGGTTTCCAGGGTGACTCAGACAGTAAAGAATTCATCTGCAATTCAGGAGACCTGGGTTTGATCGCTGGGTTGGGAAGATCCCCTGGAGGAGGGCATGGCAACCCACACCAGTATTCTGGCCTAAAGAATCCCACAGACAGAGGAGTCTAGCAGGCTACAGTTCATGGGGTGCTAAGAGTCGGACGTGACTAAGCGACTTTCACTTTCACCCACTACTGCACCAATTATGCATCAACGTATGTCTAAAATTTCAGTCCTCCAAAAGGTTATAGCACTTCTCTTTTGTGACTTTTTATTTTAATACATGCCTTTTAAAATAACTTGAAAATGAGAACCATCTTTCTGCATGTGAAAAATAATGTGAAAAAATATTACATTTAATATTTTGTGTTTTATATCCTTATCTACTTCCAAAATGATTATGGAGCAGATAATCAGAAAATGGGGAAGTAGCTTAAACACTTCAAGTCTTTCTCCCCCAATGGGAAAAAAAAAAAACTAATGGGAGAGGAAATAAATATTTTAAAAATTTGAAGCAATCAAGAAGGACTTGTTTGATTATGAGATGGGTGATGCTCAATTATAAAATAGTTGAATGATTTTCCCAGCTTATAATAATGATAATAACATACTAGAAACTGAGTTACATGATATCAAACAGTATTGAAGCTATGCTAAAGGGGGAAATTCTCTGAGAAAAAGCAGATGTTCCTTCAACTGCTTTAGCTATTAATATTGGCATCTAGGCATGCCCACATTTTGATCACATGAAGTATTAGTTTTATCAAAATTCTTTCTTGAGTGAGGGATGTGTTCTAATCATTTCTTTGTTCACTGGAATAGCTTCAGCTGGTTCCTTCTTACCCCAGTTTGCCCAGGTGTCAGGGGATATTCCTCTCTTGTTCCCACCACCTTCCTTATTGTCCAGAGCCTTGAACACTGGTCTGAGACTAATGAAGGTGTTGTCCATTCAGAATAGATCATGGAGGGAAATGAACACGACAGCAGGATGCAAGCAAATGCCATTCCTGAAAGATAGCCAAGGATGCTGACAAGATGCTGTTGATAGACTGTTCTCACTCTTCTGCTGGCTATGGCTCAGGCAGTGGACAGGCTTACTATTAATAATACAGATCCATGAAACTTTTGAATACCAGTTCAGTGGACATGCACTTCAGAGTCTCTGCCAACTGGAGCGTGCATGCGTGCATGCTCAGTCATTCAGTCGTGGCCCACTCTTTGTGACCCCATGGACTGTGCCCACCAGACTCCTTTTTCCATGGGATTTTTCCCGACAAGAATATTGCAGTGGGTTGCCATTTCCTCCAGAGGAGGACCTTCCCAACCAAGGGATTGAACCCACATCCGCTGTGTCTCCTGCCCTGTGGTGGATTCTTTACCGTGCCACTGGGAAGCCCCTGTCAGCTGGAGAGGTATAGCCAAATCTTTAACTGACTCCATTCAATAATTATTCTCACTACACTTTTCTAAAAGAGGCCTGGCATTAGAGCCTCTTGTAGACTTTCGCTTTCTCTTTAATTCAATTTTCATGCTTGGGTACCCAAGAAATTTTGGAATGCCTTCCATACCTCTGGGAAATTCAAGGCTGTGTCTTGCTTTCTTCTTTCCAGACTCTTAATTCTACCAGTTTTATTATGATACTTGCAATTATACTGTGGTTGCCTTCTCTCTGGGCCTTATAAAGCAAGTGAAATAGATCCTCCCTTCTCTTGGACTGAGGGTTGGAATGTCTATGACGCTTCCCACATGGTACAAGGGGGAAATTCTACATTGAGAGACAGGGGCAGGATGGAGAACCTCCCATATTAACTCTATTGCATTCAGACTATCTTTTCTCTCTCCTCTCCTCCCAAGTGCAGACGGCTAGCCTATAATGAGTTTAGATGGAAGGTGTGTGGACACGGATTACATCTGATTTTGATCATTCTTACCACTTCCTGCACCCTTGAATCTGTTACCTTTTGTATTAGTTAAGATTCTGCAGGGACTTCTCTGGTGGTTCTGTGGTTAAGAATCTGCCTTCCAGTGTAGGAGACACAGGTTCGAGCACTGGTCAGGGAACCAAGATCCCACATGCTGCAAGGCAACTAAGCCCAGGCTCTACATTGACAGAGCCCGCGTACTCTGGAGCCTGTACACTGCAAGGAAAGATTCTGCATGCTACAATTAAGACCCGACACAGCCAAAAATAAATACATAAATATTTTTTTAAAAAAGATTTTCCAGATAAACAGAAGAAAGGAGATGTGTATATACACTGAGACTTATTGTAAGGGGTTGGCACACGTTATTGTGAAAGCTTGACTAGTTCATAATTTAATGACAAAGGCCAGCAGGCTGGCCACTCAGGAGAATTGCAGTTTAAGCCAAAGGCAGTATAGTGTGAAACCAGGAAATACTGATGTTGCAGATAAAGTCTGAAGGCCATCTGCTGAATAATCTTCTTTTGCTTGGAGGAGGTCAACCTTTTACTCTATTCAGGCCTTCAACTGATTGGGTGAGGCCCTCCACACTGTGGAGGACAATCTGCTGTACTTAAATCCACTAATTTAATGTATATCTCATGCAAAACGACCCTACAAAAACATCCAGAATAATGTTTGATCAAATGTCTGAGCACTGTGGTTCAGACAAATCGATACTTATCATGAACCATCACACATTTGAACCTACAAGGAGAAAATGGCCTTTTCTATTATTTCAGGTTTTAGTTCCAACAATTATCTGCCAGGGCTAATGATAGACCTATGTCTCTTAGAAAAGAAAGAAATGACGGCCGTGGTTGGAGAGGTAAGGGAAAAAAATAGTCTAGTTAATAGACATTGAGCAAATATTCAGCAGTTATCTACCACATACCAAGCAGTATTCTAGACTGTATGTTTCAAATGATTACTCTGTCACATTAGCAAATATGAAATGTGGTTTTCTCTCCCTTAAATTGTATTGATCTCAAATCTTAAAGCATACCAAAGATATATCTGTATATAAGTTTTAGTTGGTCAGTCAAGTCCAACTCTTTGTGACCCTATGGACTGCAGCCCTCCAGGCTCCTTTGTCCATAGAATTCTCCAGGCAAGAATACTGGAGTGGGTAACCATTAACTTCTCCAGGGAATCTTCCTGACCCAGGGATCGAACCCAGGTCTCCTGCATCACAGGCAGATTATTTACTATTTGAGCCACCAAGGAAACCCATATGTATATATGGGCTGACTTTTAGTCATACAGTGCAATTATATATATTTATATATTTATTATATTATTATATATATGTATGTACGTATTTACCTGAAGTTTTATATCTCACTTGATAGATTTGTGGTATGAATTAAGTCAAGCTCTGTTGGGAGGAAGTTGAAAGGCCTTTATATTTCCCAGTATTTATTTAACTTCATTCCTAAATAGGACCTCTGATTATAGAATGTTATTAACAAACCAAAATTCTGCCCCAAAATATAAGACAGGATGAAAAATCTATAAACTACATGGAACAAGAGTTACTTACCCCAGGAAGTAAATTCGAATTGAAATCTGTGTCCCTCATTTTCTTTGCTGTAGTGAACACTGGAAGTACATGATAATTGCCCCTCTAGGAAACATCAGCTCACTCTTTAGACTCAAATGCTTGCTTAGTGAATTGTTCTGAGATACCTGAAGAGGTATTTCATAAGTAATCTCTCTAAGTAATTTCTTGAAATTACATCTTTCTGTGGGAGAAAATGGACTCCACCTAGGACAGATTTTGCCTGTAAGTCTCTGCCAGACACCCCTCACTTTGGAAAGGTTCTTAGCCTTTTCTCCTATCAATAAGGAGATACTGTCTTTTCAGGGTTGTTAGAACAAAGAGATTGTTTTCTCTTCCTGGGAAGCCACTCAGACAGGATTAAGTAGCACAATCCCATGGCCATAACAGAGATAGATGTGTGGATCACAGGCAACCAATGAACTGCCTTCATGTCTGGAGAAACAGTGTCTATCACTAGTGACAGAGAAAGCTTGACTGTTCTCAGAGGATAACTAGAGATACTGACCACTACTTCCATTAAGAAAGCCTTAGGCCACTTTCTACTATGCAGGCATGTTGATGCTATGCTGGAGGAGAATTTCTCAAAATATCTCATTGGCAAGGCTAACTCCATGCACAAAATCCGAATAACTTGTACTAATGGTTCTTATTAGTTGTACTAATAACTAATAACTTGTACTGATAGAGAAGGGCATGGCAACCCGCTCCAGTGTTCTTGTCTGGAGAATCCCAGGGACGGGGAAGCCTGGTGGGCAGCCATCTATGGGGTTGCACAGATTTGGACATGACTGAAGCGACTTAGCAGCAGCAGCAGTAATGGTTCTTATACACTAGCAGTTTTTGAACATTTCCATTCACGAAAATGTTTTTTAAAAAGCCTATAAAGCTTCCTTATTTAAAATCTTTCTCAATGTAAACTTTTTACTAAACAGATTCTGTCTTTTAGAGACATCAATTTTGAACATTCATTTTTTTAAAAAACCTATATTCCCAAGTATATGGAGTAGATGCTCAGGAATTATTTGTTAACTTGCTCCAAAATCCCTCACACCTTTTTGTAACCAAGCAGAACCCTATGGGGTCTTCCAGGGGCAGACCCCTCCCCTATATCCTCTGCACGGGCTCCTTTCTGAGGTACCTAGACAATTTTATCTGGGGCACATCTCCTGAGCTGTTTTACAGATGTTAAAATGTTAGTCGCTCATTCATGTATGATTCTTTGCGACCTCATAGACTGTAGCCTACCAGTCTCCTCTGTCCGTGGAATTCTCCGACAAGAATACTGGAGTGGGTTGCCATTTGCTTCATCCAGGGGACCTTCCTGACCCAGGGATCGAACCCAGGTCTCCTATATTGCAGACAGATTCTTTACCATTTAAGCCACCAGGGAAACCCTTTACAGATCTGAAAACCCACACCAAATGGAAGATGTTAACCACCTGATGACCATCAGCACAAAGCCCCTAGGCCTCCTGGAGCCTAAGGATTGATAATGTTAATCACATGACATCACCCTGTTACCTCCCCCATTGACCAATCAGAGAATTGCGCATGAGCTCATCACCCATCCTAAGACCTTTCCGACCCTCATCTGGCCTTTAAAAACTGCTTTCCTGAACCACATCAGAGAGTCTGGGTGTTTTCAGCACTAGCCATCCCTGCAATAAATGTTGTTCTCTTCTTCACCACAATCCAGTGTCAGTAGATGGCACTGACTGATGACGGGCAAGTGAACCCAAGTTTGGTTTGGTAACATTCTCCGCCATGTTGTTGATTTTCCTCCATTGGAATTTTAACTCTCTCTTTTTAAATTCTTCTTATCATTTTAGGATCAAGGGGTTTATTTCAAGTTATTGGAGTTTCAGGCAGTCAGAGGCTGAACTACTATGGTTTAAGACATTGTCTCTGCAAAAAAAAAAAACTAGTATCTTGTCATCTGAGTAGGAAGGGAGGTAAGAGTTAAATACCAAAAACATGGAATTCAAATCATGAAAAGTATTAACATTGTCTTCTGAAGGTAAACCTTCTGTAAAGCATCTTCCTTGGAATAAATCTGAATCTAAAAATGTTATAATAGAATTTCTTAGTTGTTTTAAAGAATTTTAACCTTGTGGTTGTATGACTCATATACACTAGACAACTTAACAAAAGGCCCTAACTCCTTTTTCCAAAATGTAAATTAAAATATCCATTAATAATACTTCTCTTTTTCAAAGTGTCATTACATAAATTAAATGTCCTGATCACTTGTTAAGAAAATTGATTATGAAAGCTGACCTTTTANAATGTTGAACCAATTTAAATACTAAATATTTGAAATAGATTAGATTGATACTCTCAATATCTGACTTGATAGCTAGAGGAGTTCATGTGTTAATGGAACAAATGTTTATTGAGCAGTTACTATATGTAGGCATAGAGCTAGATGCTACATCAGTTATGATGATCAATTTAAAAAAATAGCCTTTGTCCTCAGTAATTCAACATTGCAGAGTTGAAATACGGGAAAAGCAAGCAACCATATAAGGTCATATTTAATGTATTGAATGGAGATACATGTGAAGTGTTACTACTGCAAAAATGAAGAAAGAGATGTGGGGCTTTTTTAAAAAGAGATAAAACTGTGAAAAGTTTTATAGACTAAATGACTTTTAAACTATACCTTGAAGGACATGCAGCAGAGTGTCTAGCACATAGTAGGAGGTTAATAATTATAAATGAATGAATGAGATTTTGAGGATGAAGTTTCTAGGCAAAAGGAACAGTATCAGAGCTCAGAAGCAAGAAATGACAAAGTAAAACTGGGACACAGAGAATAGTTGAGATGATATTTATGATCTATAAAAGGAGGAGAGTGTATAAATCTACACATGGATGTTTTTGTGGCAGTATAACCCAGGGCTTTTAATAATCATCCGAGGACTTTTTATTTAACTTGAGAGGAAATCATCACAAGAATATTAAAATAGAAAAAATGGAAACTATTTCTAAATCTTTAAACTTTCCCAAATTTGTTCATATTTAGTATTGTAAATTGCAAAGTCTATCTGAAAATATTGTGGCGTAAAAACTCCCTGAATATTCTTAAACTCAAATGTCATAACTTTTTCATGATGCCCCAGCCAATGATTTTTACTGTGCTCCTGAAATGTTTGTTCACTTGTTAAAACCCATGTCACAAATCTTCAGTGTAGCAGCTAATATTTTACAATTGATCAAATAGTCTTGGATATATATTCCAAATATGTGGCTTAATAAAAACAACCTAAAGATTTATGCTTCATTTAATGTACTTAGCTAAACTCATGGGATTTCAAAAGAAGATAAAAAACAAAAGGCAACATGGGTTAATGCTTAGTTATCTTTTGGTTAACTCAAATAGCTTAGCAATCGAAGAACATGAAAGAGGAATCTTTGATAAAGCTCAGTTTTGCTTTTTAAAATCCATAAAAGGCAACTGCTTTTCCAGGAAGGACCATATTAACACTGGAATGCACAACTTTTAAACAAAAGCTCTTGCTAAGCTTCATTTGTAATTGACAGTCAAGATATTAATACAATTTTTTAAGCTATTGCCACTCAATGACAGTACGAAAATGAACCTAGAGTAGGAAGACTTTTTTAAAAAAAGCAAAACTTATTGCATAAATGAACCACCAGGGTCTTCCTTCACATTCCTTTAGGGACTTTGAGGTTGATAAAGAGCAGGCTTGACTTTCTCGGGGCACACTGATGATAGGTACAGACTTGATAGAACAGAGGTCATGACTAGAAATTGTCTAAGAGTATCCATTTTTTCTTCAGGTTCTTTCTGAAGCTAACGTAGGCCAAATGTTGGGTTGGCCAGAACGTTCGTTTGGGTTATGGGCACCCTTGACTGAACACAATGGCCAACCCCAATGTTACAGGTTTCATCATTTTCTCAAGTGTATGATCCAAGATATATGGATCAGTCTAAATGTTTTCTTTAGCGCTATGATCACCATCACAGAAGTAGGGTCTCATTCACCAGGTGCACACCTGCCTATATCCCAAACTACTGAGATCTTATTCTTATCCAGGGGAAGTGAGGCAGGGGACCATAACTCAACATCAAGTTAATTTGCGACTTAGTCTTTGGATGGCAGTTATCTGACACTACCAGCGAGCCTAGAGCACTTTGGACCTCTCTGGGAATTTACCATGGAAGGGAGTGAACTTGGACCACGGAAGGGTGAAGTGGCAGGCTGTGAGCTGTGAGAGGGAGTGGCAGATGCAGAATCGGGAGAAGACAGAGATGGTGGCTCAGTATTGAAAGAGCATCACCAAAGTTTCGTGGCATCAAAGCACTGAAACAGGGTAACGGTGGCTGATGAGAGACAGGACTTAGCCACGAACCATCACAGAACCGGGGTCCCTATCCCAGGCCATTAAGATCTTATTCTTATTCTAGGGAAATAAAGGAAGCAGGGAGCCATAACAGCATTAAGCTAATTTGCTACTTAGTCTTTGGATGGCAGCTATCTGACACACACTGACACATCCCTCAGCACCTTTGTCTATTGCACTCCCCGACTATACCCTTAAAACTACTTTCCCTGGAAGTTCACCCAAGGTCCAAAGTTCCTCTCATGAAATTAGAGCTCAACCCAAGATCTCTAGTGTAGATGCCCAATGTGGAAAAAGCCACTTGTCTAAAGGACCTCTAACTAGTGCCTCTTAGAAACTTCTTCTAAAGTTCCTACCTGTCTTGCTTCTACCTGTCTTGCTCAGAGTCCTTGCTAGGTATCTGGCACTGCTTATTTTTGTTGTAACTGGTTCCCAAGACCCTGAGTCACTTGAGGGTCTTCCCAAATTCCTCACCTAATCCTGATGCCTTTGTCTCTGGGCCCTAACCTCCACTGTCTGGGCCACTCTGAGGTTTATCAACTTGCATTCTATCTACATAAGTGATATGCCCTCTGTGAACACACAAATTGTTAAGGCAGGAACTGCAGACATCACCAAGGGTCAACACCAGACTTGAAGGGTGGTTTAGGAGACTTTATATAGATGGGACTAATCAGTGCTTGTTGAGTATGAATTTCCTAGTCATACCATCAACAAACTGACATCTGCAAAAAAAAAATTCTTAATCCTTATTTTTCGAGAACTTGAGCCCCTCTTTTGTCTGATGCAGAAAACTTAATCTAGTCATTTCTAAATAGGTTCGTCCTTTCAGTCATTTTGGCTTTAAAATTCATCTATATTCAGTATCACCCAGACTCACCACCTTGTACTTGAAATTGGTGCTCTGCTCTGGTGATTTGTGTGAACACAGACCTTGGGAGACTTCTCTGTCTGTTTCTCCAGACTTGGTCTACCTCAGCTCTATGCGGACCTCCATCTCCAGTCCAACCCTTATGTGTGTCCTCTCCCACAGGAGCAATCATTTGACAAATAGCCACATTCTAAAGTAACCCCCTGGAGAAGGAAAATGCAACCCATGTCAGCGTTCTTGCCTGGAGAATCCTATGGACAGAGGAGCCTGGTGGGCTACAGTCCAGGAGTCGGCCACAAGAGTCAGACATGACTTAGAGACTAAACCACCAACCACCACCACCGAAAGCAACCCCCAGCTTGGCTTCCTCTGCTCTGAGCCTCCCTGGCTGGATACTGAGATCCTCCCCACACCCACTGGTGCACTCAGATTTGCTCAAGCATGCTATTTCTCCATCTTGGCTAATCTCCAAACACTTTCTCCCAAGCACAGGGAAGGCTGACACACTGTCCCTCATCCTCCTGAGGCCACAGGACCTCTGGGCTGTCCAGGGGGTGCTCATCGGCTCTACCAGACTCCAAAGACATCCCTGCTCAGTTGTTCTTGTGTCACGTCTCAGTACGTTTCTGTGGAGCCGCCAGAGATCCAGGGGGAGGAGCCATGAGACCTCTCCTCTCTGTCCTCAGTGATTTTTCTCAAATCCATCTGGGATCACATGTTTGCGGGCATGCTAAGTTGCTTCAGTGGTGTCCAGCTCTTTGCGACTCTATGGACTAGAGCCCACCAGGCTCCTCTGTCCATGGGATTCTCCAGATAAGAATACTGGAGTGGGTTGCTGTGCCCTCCTCCCAGGGATCTTCCCCACCCAGGGATCGAACCTGCGTCTCTTAAGTCTCCTCCAAGGACAGGCAGGTTCTTTACCACCAGCGCCACCTGGGAAGCCCGCCTGAAATCACAGAAATAGGCAAAACATCAATTCTTCCTTCCTTTCCTTTTCCCTTTTACTCCCTAGCTAGTGATTCTTTAGCTGATCTGGAGATTTTAAAGGGGTGAGCGGGGGGAGGCACAGAAAGCCAATTCTGACTTCTTGGTTTCAAATTTTTCTCCTCTTACATCTGAATCAAATAAAGAATTTGGAATCTTCATTCTCTGGCTCTTCTGTTGACGAACTTAGGTGCCCTCTCATCTAGCCACCTGAACCAGAGGTGTTCACTTAGCAAACAGGGATTTCAAGAATTCTCATATTTTGTCACAAATTCTATGGGAGTTAAAAAGCAACAGTTTCTCAAAGGTTCAAGGTCATCTTGTTGAAGTGATTGTGGAGATGGGGAAGATGGAATATTTAATTCAGGTCTTGGAGGGTTTCTAAGGCTAATGAATGGGGAAGTTGGATGCAAAAAACATTTTAAAGCCCATTAAATGGAAGTCTTGGTCTACCATATTCTGGGTATGTGTGTGTAGGTGTGTGTGTTTTACCATCATATTTTCCCCCCTAACGTTACGTATTTCCAGTCACATTAGTGGGCTTCCCTGGTGGCTCAGTGGCAAAGAATCTCCCTGCCAATGCAGGATGTGCAGATATGATCTCTGGGTCAGGACGATCCCCTGGAGAAGAAAATGTGAACACACTCCAGTATTGTTGCCTAGAAAATTCCTTGGACAGAGGAGCCTGGGCTATAGTCCACAGGGTCACAAAGCATCAGACATGACTGATCATGCACGTACATGCACCTATATAAAGAGAAGCCCCTTTTCTTCTTCCTCCCTCCCTCCCTTCCTTCCTTCTTTTTATCCTTCTTTCCCTAACTATTTATTGAGTGCCAATCTCTGTTCATGGTACCAAGAAGAGAAGAATTAGCAAAATAGACTAAGTCCTTATCTTTGTGGAAATTAGATTCTTACTCTTCCCTCTTCAGTTCAGTTCAGTTCAGTCGCTCAGTCATGTCCTACTCTCTGTGACCCCATGAACCGCAGCACGTCAGGCCTCTCTGTCCATCACCAACTCCTGGAGTTCACCCAAACTCATGTCCATTGTGTCAGTGATGCCATCCAACCATCTCATCCTCTGTCATCCCCTTCTCCTCCTGCCCGCAATCTTCCCCAGATTCAGAGTCTTTTCAAATGAGTCAGCTCTTTGCATCAGGTGGCCAAAGTATTGGAGTTTCAGCTTCAACATCAGTCCTTCCAATGAACACCCAGGACTGATTTCCTTTAGGATGGACTGGTTGGATCTCCTTGCAGTCCAAGAGACTCTCAAGAGTCTTCTCCAACACCACAATTCAAAAGCATCAATTCTTCTGCACTCATCTTTCTTTATCGTCCAACTCTCACATCCATACAAGACCACTGGAAAAATCATAGCCTTAACTAGACGGACCTTTGTTGGCAAAGTAATGTCTCTGCTTTTTACTATGGTGTCTAGGTTGGTCATAATTTTGCTTCCAAGGAGTAAGTGTCTTTTAATTTCTCGGCTG
This sequence comes from Redunca redunca, assembly GCA_006410935.1. Classification (NCBI taxonomy): domain Eukaryota; kingdom Metazoa; phylum Chordata; class Mammalia; order Artiodactyla; family Bovidae; genus Redunca; species Redunca redunca. Next base: position 561,051 of record SJYQ01001316.1, read on the forward strand.
CAATCACCATCTGCAGTGATTTTGGAGCCCCAAAAAATGAAGTCTGGCACTGTTTCCACTGTTTCCCCGTCTATTTGATGGGACCGGATGCCATAATCTTCATTTTCTGAATGTTGAGCTTTAAGCCAACTTTTTCACTCTCCTCTTTCACTTTCATCAAGAGGCTCTTTAGTTCTTCTTCACTTTCTGCCATAAGGGTGGTATCATCTGTATATCTGAGGTTATTGATATTTCTCCTGGCAATCTTGATTCCAGCTTGTGCTTCATCCAGCCCAGCGTTTCTCATGATGTACTCTGCATAGAAGTTATATAAGTAGGGTGACAATATACAGCCCTGATGTACTCCTTTTCCTATTTGGAACCAGTCTGTTGTTCCATGTCCAGTTCTAACTGTTGCTTCCTGACCTGCATACAGATTTCTCAAGAGGCAGGTCAGGTGGTCTGGTATTCCATCTCTTTCAGAATTTTCCACAGTTTACTGTGATCTTCCCTCTAACAGTTCTCACTTTCAGCCAAGCTTCTTCATCCCTCATGTAGACAGGACTGAAGTGACTTATCATACATGCACGTCCAATCTTTAGAATGGATGATGTCAGCCTAGAATAACATCCCTAGCCCTCCGACTGATGCTTCCTCTAGTTGATTGGTCTTGATAAGTCCCTTCTTGTAAAAACACCTTCCCCAATTGCTTTCTTTAAATTCTTTTCCTGTTATCTAACATTTTACTGAACGTAAATCTTTCAGTTTTTGGATTATATCTTACATTATTTCTTATTCTTTAATGTACAGAGCCATCCACCCATTAGATTCTAGGTTCTTTGAAGGCAAGGACTATGAATTATGCCTTTTTGAATCCCGACATTTAGTCAAAGGTGCTGCACATGCAGTGTTTATGGGACAGAATGGCAAGGTCCTTTCTACTTGTGTTCTTTCTGTCGTCCATTCCAACATGATGCTAACAATCAAACTAGTTGCAATTCTGAGATTCTCAATTCCTTCTCAGATAAACTTCAGACATCTTATCCAGACTCTCCACAATCTGGTCCTAAATTCCCTTTCCCTGGAGAACTCATACAAACTTGATTTTCTTAAGAATATTTAAAATTGTGTGCTGTTTTTCTTTCCCACTAGAGTGGGAATCAAAGTGCCAATTACTTTGAGAAATTTTGTTTCTGTGTTTTGTTTTGTTTTGTTTGTCCTTAAAGCAAATAATTCTTGATAGACACATTTGGACCATTTCACTTTTGTGGGTGTATGATGGCCTGTAAACTTGGCTTCATGATTGCTTGTCATTTTATATGACAGAAGTCCTTAAAATAGGAACAATTGCTCATTTTTTTCCTTACTTATATATTATGAATGAGAAGAAAGAAATGGAACTCTGCAGGGAGAAGAGAATGATGAAATTGCAATGTTGCATTATTTGAATAGCAATTTTTGTATAAGAAAGACTTTGAACTAAAGTTAGTGAATCTCACTCACTATTTGCTATGTGAATCCCTACATAACAAATTATCATGGATTTAGAGGTTCAAAGCAACACACATTTATTATCTCACAGCTCCTGTGGGTCAGGAGTCTGGGCAGGGCTGAGCTGGTTCCTCTGTTCAGGATCTCATAAGTCTGAAACAAAGGTGTTGACTATGTGTTCTTATCTGAAGAATTGACTGGAGAAACTCAATTCAGGTGTTGACAAAATTTATTCCCTGTGGCTGGTTGAGTGAGGGCCCCATATTCTTCCTGGCTGCCTGCTGGAGGATGCTCTCAGGCCCGACAGGCTGCCTGCCATTTCCTGCCAAGGGGCACTAGCAAGTCAGTAACTTACAACATGGCCATTTACTTCTTTAATGCCATCTGCTCGCTCTCTCTCACTCCAGTCTACTAAAATTAACTCAAACCGAGAAGTAACAACCCATCTCCTTTGTCACATTCAGTCGGTTAGAAGCAAGTGACAGTTTCTACCTATACTCACAGGAAGAAGAATATGGGGCTTCTGGTGGCGCTAGTGGTAAAGAATCCACCTGCCAATAAAGGAGGCTTCAGAGATGTGGGTTGCATGGGGAAGATCCCCTGCAGTAGGAAATGGCAACCAGCTCCAGTATTCTTGCCTGGAGAATCCCATGGACAGTGCAGCTTGGTGGGCTACAGTCCATAAGGTGTCAGAGTCAAACTTGACTATGCATGCATCCCCCACAATTTGCGAAGGGTCAACTTAGGGTATTTCTGCCACCGTGGGCCTTTGTACAAAATTTTAAAGAAGAAAACTGTGAATATATTTTGAAAATTAAGAATACTGTAGCAAGCAAAGTAACTTTCACACTGTGATTTCGAAGATGAAACTATTGCATTGTATAAAAAGGAATACATACTATTAGTTCAACTGGTTTACTGTGGCTGAGAATGATGAATGCCATCTCATATTTAATTGATCTAATTCTTTTGGCTGACAGTATTTTTACTGCCAACTTTTAATTAAATTGTTTCTCTCAGGTCTCCTTGACCTCTGGATGCTCTGTTCTGAGGAGTTATCTGGAAGCCCTCATCTAACTAATAGTGTCTACCAAATTCAGAACTTTTACTATGAACAAGCTCTTATACTATGTATTTATTACCCTATGACAAATATTTATTGATTTGTCTAATAACAATAAATACAGGCAAAATATATTAGAATCCCTAATATACTGACCCAGCCAGAATTACTACTTCAAAAATAACAAGTTTGTTACCCTATTCTTGGATTACTTCCCTACAGAAAGGAAAGTAAGCCTTAGAAGGACTGTTTTATGGCATCAGGAAAGACACTGGGACTTTCCTGGTGGGACAGTGGCTGGGAATCTACCTGCCAATGCAGGGGACACGTGTTTGATCCCTGGTCTGGGAGGATCCCACGTGCTGTGGGGCAACAAAGCCCATACACCCCAACTATGGAAGCCCATGTACTCTAGGGTCCGTGAGTCACAGCTGCTGAGCCCTTGTGCTGCAACTACTGAAGCCCGTGTGCCTAAAGCCTGTGCTCTACCACAAAAGGAGCTGCATATGAGAAGCCACACGCCACAACTAGAGAACATCCTCTGCTCTCTGCAACTAGAGAAAGCCCACAGGCAGCAACGAAGACCACCACAGTCAAAAATAAAATAAGCAAATAAATAACATATAATATTGAGAACTACACTGCACTCAAAGAGAGATTAAGAAATCCTGTTGGCATAGTTTGAAGACTATTAAAACGTTTCTTTCAGTGGAGATACTATACTAAGTTCTCCTATTCAATGAANGAAATCCTGTTGGCATAGTTTGAAGACTATTAAAACATTTCTTTCAGTGGAGATACTATACTAAGTTCTGCTATTCAATGAATTTATAGGAAAAGAGGTAAATGAAGAGTTAAATTCAAATGCCTGGTGTGCCTTCCCCTAGAGTATGCCCTTTTTCCTTTTTTACAAGGATAGGAAGATAATAGGTGTCTTTTTTTTTTTTTTGTAAAATTTTCCTATGTAATTAAATATCCTTCCTGAGAACCTATTCATAGTGTCTTGTTTATAGAATCCTGTTAAATAGAAAATATGGTATTCTGATTATACAGACTTAGGTTGACTCTTAGGAAAACATTTTACAGTTATATCTTTTCCTACCTAACTACTCAGAAACTTAATTATAGATGTGGCAGATATTGTCCTGATCAAGTACTTTGTCCTGTAATATATAACACAAATTAATATTATAATCTTAATTTCCCTATCATACTTTAAGGGTTCTCACCTCTGGCCCTTTTCATAACAGAAATCTATATAGATATTGAACAATGTGCTTCTTTTTGGAGGAAAATAAAAATTTTCATGAAATTTTAAGAACCTCAGTTAACTAATATATTCTTATAGCTTAACTTTCCTCTATGGCCTTGAAAGTTTAAACACACGTAGTTTACTGCTATAGGTATAAAACCCTAATTGATAATTCTGGATAATTATACAACTAAAGCCATCTCTGACACTTTTCTCTGTTTTCCTTTGGGTTAAAATTTTCATCATTTATTAATTTACTGATAATCATGATGATGATAATGATAGCTAATATGTATTGAACACCATTCTTGACATGAATTATTTTACAGCATCCTATAATGATATCCATTATACAGATAATAAAACTGAGGTTTAGAAATTAATAGCACACTCAATAGTCATACAGTGGCAGATCCAGAACTCAGACTCAGTTCATTCTATCATCAAAGTGTATTGCCATCTTTCCCCAATCTAACACCATGCATTTTTAGTGATTGAATTTTATGAATTGGTGATATGTTATTCATAGGAAAATATAAGAATCTTCAACACATTTTAAATGGCAGCATTTTAACACTCTGTGTATGGTTGCTACAATATCTGTTTTCCATAAATTTGATAAAATTTCCGCAAGTATGGCACTATATTTGATAATGAACCAGGTTAAAGTAATTTTAGCATTGAAATATTTGTGTAAGATATAATCTTGTTCTCATAGCTAGCAGAATGTGCATATCCTCCACTTTTTTAAAGGTGTNCCACTTCTTTAAAGGTGTTAATATATATCATGGCCATTTTATAGGAGTCTCCCTAAAGGACATAATAGCTAGATACAATGACATGCACGTTACCAGTAAAGAATATTTATATAATGAGACACCTATTTTGCAATATAACTGAAGAATGAATATTGACTGTCACTATCAATAATACTCTTTCCTTTTTAAGATTATAATCTTCTTTAATGGATCAATGAAACATGGATGCAAGACTATATTAAAGGCTGTATTAGTTTTCTAAGGCCATCATGACAAAATATCATGGTCTGAATGGCTTAAGTGATAGAAATTTAGTTTCCCAAATTTCTGGAGGCTAGAAGATCATGATCAACATGTAGGCAGGTTTGGTTTCTTCTCTTTGGCTTGTAGATGGGGGGCTTCTTCCTCACGTGGTCTTCCCTCTGTATTTGCCTATGTCCTAATCACCTCTACTATAATGATATCAGTCAAATTTGGTCAAGACCTAATTTTATCTTAATTATATCTTTAAAGGCTCCATCTCTAGATATAGTTACATTCTGAGTACCGAGGGTTAGGATTTCAGCATATGAATTAGGAGTGGGGAGGTAATTCAGCCCACAGTGAGTCATACTCTAATATCTGCCTAGAAAGTAATAAAAATATTTCCCTGGATTGTTGCCTAGTAATCCTTCCCTTTCCGTGGTGTGATTCCCTAACAACAATTGTCAATACATTATTTCAGGAAATAAAAATGTGCAGATGCTCATAAAAAGCAGCAATTTCCACCCCCAAAAGAAAACAAATCACAAAGCAGGTAATTCACGAAAGACAAAACAAATTCTCCTAAATTTGTTAAGTACTCTAGAACCTGCAAGCTAGGTTTCAACAGTATGTGAACCAAGAAATTCCAGATGTTCAAGCTGTATTTAGAAAAGGCAGAGGAACCAGAGATCAAATTGCCAACATCTGTTGGATCATATAAACAGCAAGAGAATTCCAGAAAAACATCTGCTTCACTGACTGCGCTAAAGCCTTTGACTGTGTGGATCACAATAAACTGTGGAAAATTCTTCAACAGATGGGAATACCAGGTCACCTTACCTGCCTGCTGCGAAATTTGTATGCAGGTCAAGAAGCAACAGTTAGAACCGAATATGGAACAACAGACTAGTTCCAAATCGGGAAAGAAGTATGTCAAGGCTGTATATTGTCACCCTGCTTATTTAACTTATATGCAGAGTACATCGTGCAAAATGCCAGACTGGATGAAGCACAAGCTGGAATCAAGATTGCAGGGGAAAATATCAATAATCTCAGATATGTAGATGACACCATTCTTATGACAGAAAACAAAAAGGAACTAAAGAGCCTCTTGAAGAAAGTGAAAGAGGAGAGTGAAAAAGTTGGCTTAAAACTCAACATTCAGAAAACTAACATCATGGCATCTGATCCCACCACTTCATGGCAAATAGATGGGAAACAATGGAAACAGTGACAGACTTTTTTTCTTTTTTGGGCTCCCAAATCACTGCAGATGATGATTGCAGCCATGAAATTAAAAGACGCTTGCTCCTTGAAAGAAAAGCTATGACCAACCGAACTTAAACAGCATATTAAAAAGCACAGACATTACTTTGCTAACAAAGATCCATCTAGTCAAAGCTATGGTTTTTCCAGTAGTCAGGTATGGATGTGAGAGTTGGACCACAAAGAAAGCTGAGTGCCAAAGAATTGATGCTTTTGAACTGTGGTGTTGGAAAAGAATCTTGAGGTCCCTTGGAATGCAAGGAAGTCAAAGGAGTCAATCTTAAAGGAAATCAACCCTGAATATTCATTGGAAGGACTAACACTGAATGAAGCTGATGCTCCAATACTTTGGCCACCTGATGTGAAGAGATGACTAATTGGAAAAGACCCTGATGCTGGAAAAGATTGAAGGCAGGAGGAGAAGGGGATAACAGAGGGTGAGATTGTTGGATGCCATCACCATCTCGATGGACATGAGTTTGCCCAAGCTCCAGGAGTTGGTGACGGACAGGGAAGCCTGGCATGCTCAAGCCCATGGGGTTGCAGAGTCAGACATGACTGAGTGACTGAACTGGACTGACTCTAGAATCCACCTCAGACAACTCATACTGTCTAGTAAATGCTTTTGACAAATTGTTCAACATAAGGTTTGACAAAAGAAATCACAGTTTCTTCTATAGAATTTTTTATATGCAAATACAATATTGTTTTAACATGAATAAAACTGCTTCCCTCATAGCTCAGTTGGTAAAGAATCTGCTTGCAATGCAGGAGACCCTGGTTAAATTCCTGGGTCAGGAAGATCTGCTGGAGAAGGGATAGGCTACCCACTCCAGCATTCCTGGGCTTCCCTTGTGGCTCAGCTGGTAAAGCATCTGCCTGCAATGTGGGAGATCTGGGTTCAATCCCTGGGTTGGGAAGATCCCCTGGACAAGGGAAAGGCTACCCACTCCAGTATTCTGGCCTAAAAAATTCCATAGTCCATGGGGTTGCAAAGAGTTGGCCATGACTGAGTGACTTTCACTTCATAAGAGGAAAACTTTAAGGTAAAATATTTGTAGAAATTATAATGAAGAAACATTATTATCATATATATTTTCTCAAATTCAGTAATTAAAATATTAATAAATTACATAGTTATTTAAGTCGCTCAGTTGTGTCCGACTCTTTGCTACCCCATGGAATGTAGCCTACCAGGCTCCTCCATCCATGGGATTCTCCAGGCAAGAATACTGGAGTGGGTTGCCATTTCCATCTCCAGGGGGATCTTCCCAACCCAGGGATCAAACCCAGGTTTCCTGCACTGAAGGCAGATTCTTTACCAGCTGAGCTATCAAGGAAGCCCCTTATAAATTACATAAGCATATGACATAAAATGACTGTTTCCACAAGTCTCCTATTGAATTTTACTATAAAAGTGAGATGTGTTTCATTGGCACCAGGGACTCCATTACCTTTTTTTTCTGAGAGAACATCAGGACCAGTCATCACTTAACTGTTGTATTTGGATCAGTTCCATCTATTTCAACCTGTCAAATAACAAGTGATATGTAGCAGTGACTCATGTGGCCCCTGCATTGCATAGTAATTACATATTTGTTTAGTTTCGCAATTAACACTTAGTATAGATTCCCTTCCTGAAATTTGTGATTGGGACTCCACAGACTTAATTATTTGCTAATTCAGCCTCATTTCTCACTTTGACTAGAATTTGGCAAAGAACTTATGGTAGCAATTTAAGTTTAAAATTGGGAATTTTGATAGCATTAAGTATTGATGAAGAGTAAGATGCATATTTTTGAATATCATAAACCAGGGTTTATTATTAATAATTTTTAAAAATCATAGACCACTGTGAGGAATTAATGAAAGCTACAAAGGAGCATTTGCTTACAGTAAACAAAATTTTACACTACATTTTAAAGTTTAAAGATTTCTTGAAAACCAGTGGAACTCAGGTTAAAATCTCTGGTTTGGAGGCATGAGTCTCATCAGCTCAGGGGCACAGAGAGTTGGAAAGAAACCAACTCCTGATTGGATTAACATTAACTTCACACTAATGGTCTAGAAGATGGTCAAGTGTTCATCAAAGCATGGAAGTTCTCCAAGTATAAAAGCCATTTATCTCAGTCTCTACTACTATATAAGATGTTTGACCTTCAACAGAAAATGACAAAGTATACGAAATGTTAAAAAAAAAAAACAAACAAGCTTTCAAGACACGAAGTAATCTTTTAAATCAGCTCTAGATATGACACAGATGTTAGAAATAACTGAAAGGAAATTGTTAAATAACTATAATTAATATATTAAATAATCTAATGGCCAATGTGCATGAAATGCAAGATCATATGGGCAATATCAGTAGAATGATTAAAAGTATAACCAAAAAAATCAAGCATAAGCGTCAGGCATGTATAATACAGTAACAGAATTGAGGTATGTCTTCCATAAGCTGATAGATACACTTAACACAGCCAAACAAAGAATAATTAGATTTAGTTAGAGCTATAGAAATTAACCACCCTGAAAGACATAAAAAAAAATTTGGGGGGGGGGNAGTATATGAGAGCTCTTTTCTATTCGTTCCATTTCTTCTTTGTTTCCATTTAAAATATTTTCAATTTTCTTAAAGATTTTCTGTCACTTATGCATTATTCAGAATGAAAGGTTTAATTTTCAAATATTTGAATATTTTCAAATAACTTTCTCTTATTGATTTGTAGTTTAATTCCAATAGGTCCAAGAACATACTTTGTATAATTTCCTTTAAGTTCTGTAAAGTTTGTTTTATAGAACAAAATCTGGTCTATCTTGCTGAATTTTTCCATGTGCGTTTGAGAAGCATGTGTATTCTGCTGTTATTGAACAGAATGTTCTAGAAATAAATATCAGGTCACATTTGTTGATAGTGCTATTCAGATCATTTATATCCTTCCTTATATTCTGCTTGCTTATTTTTCAGTTGCTGAGAAACATGTTTGTGACTCCAGGTATCACTGGATTTATTTATTTCACCTTTCAGATATATCAGTTCTTCTTTCACATAGATTGAAAATCTTTGTTATGTAAATATACATTTATACTCTTGGAGAATGCTTTCTCAAACTTCTTGAAGTTGGCAAAAATTTGAGACATGAAACCAAAACCACCAGTCATAAAATAAAAAATCAGTATACAAAACTTTATAAAATTATAAAAGTTTTTCTCTTCCAAAGATACTCTAGGAAATTTTTTCCAATCCACAGAGTTGGACAAAATATTTGAAAACTCACATATCTGATACAGGATCTGTATCTAGATACAAATCACAAAAAAATGCTCAAAATTTAACAATAAGAAAGCAAATAATCTGATTTTTTGCAAATGGGTAAAAGGTATGAGCAAGCATGTCACCATAAAAGAGATGCAGAAGGCAAATAAGCTTATGAAAAGATACTCAGTTTCTTTTATACTAATAAAAGCAAAATAAAACCACAATGATTTTTCACTGCTTATCTATTAGAATGACAGTATAGATAGTATTCAAATATACAATACTATTCAACCAGTAATCTAGGTATTTACTAAAGTGAATTGAAAATATATATTCACTCAAAAACCTGTGTGTGAATGTTTATAGCAACTTTTTTCATAATATCCCCAAACTGTAAACTCTAAATGTCATTCAACAGAAGAATGGATAAACAAACTGTGGTATATCCATAAAAGGAACACTACTCATAAATGAAAAGAAATGAACTACTAATTCTTATGATAACAAGATGAGTCTTATACACGTTCAAAGTGAAAGAAAAGGATATATATTGTATGTTTCCCTGCAAAACCTAAAGGCTATATATTGTATGCTGCTACTGCTACTGCTAAGTCGCTTCAGTCGTATGCGACCCCATAGACGGCAGCCTACCAGTCTCCGCCATCCCTGGGATTCTCCAGGCAAGAACACTGGAGTGGGTTGCCATTTCCTTCTCCAGTAATATTGTATGTTTCCCTGAAATTCCTACATTCTTGAAAAGGCAATGTAAAGGAATAGGAATCAGATCAATGGTAGTCAGGGACTAAGAATGGAGGAAGGATTGATACAAAGTGACAGCATAAGGAAATTTTTCATGCCATGGAACCATCCTGTATGGTGCTATGGTGGTAAATATACAACTATGTATTTGTCAAAGCTATGGTTTTTCCAGTAGTCGTGTAAGGATGTGAGAGCTGGACAATAAAGAAAGCTGAGTGTCAAAGAGTGGATGCTTTTGAATTGTGGTGTGGGAGAGTCCCTTGGACTGCAAGGAGATCAAACTAGTCAATACTAATGGAAATCAACCCTGAATATTCATTAGAAGGACTGATGCTAAAGTTGAAGCTTTAATACTTTGGCCACCTGATGCAAACAGTTGACTCATTGGAAATGACCCTGATGCTTGGAAAGATTAAAGGCAGAAGGAGAAGGGGGCCACAGAGGAAGAGATGGTTAGATGGCATCACTGACTCAATGGACAAGAGTTTGAGCAGATTCTGGGAGATGGTGAAGGACAGTGAAGCCTGACATGCTGCAGTCCATGGGGTCACAAAGAGTCAGACAAGACTCAGTGACCAAACAACAATATATTTGTCAAAACCCATAGAAATAAACACCACAAAGAATGAATTTTACCATAGGCGAATTTTTAAAAAATCAACCACATTTTCAGGAGACCCCAATATATAGACCCCAATAAAACCATACCATGTAAAATGTTAACATTAAAGGAAGCTTGGTGAAGACTCTTTGGGAACTCTGTAATATCTGGCAACTTTAAAGTTATATAAAAATTAGAAGTTAAAGAAAAGCAAACTACCTAGTAGCATCACATTCGCTTAATACAATACCACCTCAACACCAAAAAAGAAAGAAATATGTAATCTCATAACAAAGTGAAGTTCCTACAATTCCTAACTATGAAGTTTAAAACCAAAAAGTTTGGTAGTCATTCAGAGCTCCAAAAGCATCGTTTTTCCATTTTGTTTCCTGGCACATTTTAAACAATCATTTAAAGGGCATTCATCTAGGAAGTGCTTAAGAAAGATTTTTCAATGAATTAATGAGTTAACAATATTCAAATTCAACTCATCGTCTTCCCCTTAACCTCAGCACCTTCTTCTAATTTCACAATTTTAGTTAATGATGATTTTATCGTCTCAGGGCCCCAGACTTGAAACCTTGGCATCTTTTTAAACTCTATGCTTTCATCTCAACATTTCTCCCCACACTACATACATCAAGGCAGTCTTCAACCATGTCATTTCTATCCTTGCTTTTCATTTGCTACTCTCTATCACAGTAATAAATATCCCATATATTTTTGTATGTGTGACTACAATATGACTTTGAATGGCCCCCTTTTATAAAGTGGTTGCCAGGTAGATCTGCCTTCCTTACTCTGACTATGGAATGATAGTGCTCCAAAACTTTCAGTGATTAATCATTTTATACTAAATAAATTGTACCCTCTTTAGGGCATTTAGTGGCTTCTAGTATTTACTATCATAGAAAAACTGAACTCTTTATTGTTTCCCAAGGACAATATCATTGTTCACACTGTTCATGCCATTCTTGCTTCTCTTTCTTCCACTGGAATGTTTTGTTCCTGTCTGTACATAGAAATCCAGCCATTTTAGTTCCCATTTCATATTCTTCATAAAGTTTTGCCTGATTTCTTAAAAAGTGAAAGCAAACTCCCATGCCCTCCAAAACTCCATGCCATTTTGTATAAACCTCTCATATGAATTTTATCACATTTTTACCTTGTATTATGATCATTTAACCATCTTATATAGATCCTTTTTTAATATGAAAACAGGGGCTGTGATTCATCCTTATTTTCATTTTTTGTGCTGAACCAGAAAAAGTGCTGATATGTGACCATAAGATGATAAACACAGAATAAATAAATAAATAAAATATCAAAGAATGAATAAGTGAATGTTAACTAAATTGTGATGAAGGAGGGAGTGAAATTTGGACTAGAAAACAGTAGTTGTTTCTTTTCTCCTATGAGGACGACTATTGGGAAAGAAAACCAGCTTAATGGCAAAGAACACCATAGGCTATTCACAATGTCTCCTGGCTACTGAACCTCCTATTTTAGCCACAGGCACACTGGTGACTTTGTGACTGTTTCTAGAACTTCCATGACAACAAAAGAGACAGTCTCCTTCAGGCCCTAGAGCTGACTGTGAACTCAGGCAATGGTTTTCTTGATTTTTAGGAACAGAAAATCTTCCATCGGTTTTCATGTACTGAAAAAAAAAATGTGTTATAAAGACATTTGATTTATCTCCTTTACATGAAAGAAACTAGGCCATGGAGAAAGAACACTAGAGAATTTACTCAGATAATAGCAATCTCAGTAAAAAGCACCTGCTGACCCATACAAAATTAAGACATAACATGACACGTACATTAAAGATACACATCAAATTAAATTCTAATACTCCAAATGACACTCTTCTTTATTAAGCACGATGGAAAGCAAGAGCCTGTGAGTGACAGGCATTTTCCTACACAGCTATATGTAAAGGATATTTTCTGGCTGAAACATCTTTTAAACATCACACTGAAAGTTCTAAACAAAGCATGCTTGCAATTTTTTTCTTAAAAAGAATACAAGTCTTTCTAACTGCTGTTTTCCTGCTGTGAAATATTTTGCATATTTACACAAAATTACTTAAAAATGTTCGCTTAAACGGGCAGTTGTTGCCTAAAATCATCCATAAACATGAGAAAAATAAAGAAATTTTCATTTATTTAGTTATTTCTGCTACTTTGTTCTTAGGACACATGTGTTCATAGGACAATTAATATAGATAAATGAACTTTTATGTGGTGGCTAAAGTTTCAGAAGACTCAAGCATCAAAATGTGAATAACTTATATGTGATTCAGTTTGGCCTTTAAAATGTTGGATTTAACATGTCCGTACTCACCTCTGACTACTTACATTTTCCCTCAAATGAAAAACAACAGTAGAAATTTTTAAAAAATTCAACTATGCATGGAATTTCATTGGATACAGATTCTATGGAGAGCCAAACTCTTTATTCAAACTCATTATCTGGTATCATTTAGAAAGCTATTTTTTATACCCCTGACTTTCCATGTCTGGATTATAATATATTTAGCTAGCTCTTTCTATGGTTATCTATGTTGTAGATTTCTCCAAACTCTGGATCATTGAAGTCTATGTTAGTATCCTCAAGGGTTTTAATATTTTTCACTGATAAATCTAGACTATAAAAGTCTTTACACATCTTCACACAAATTTTGGATTAATTTACATTAAATGTTTAATAACCTTTAAACCCTTATTCTGAACACTGCTGAATTCTCACTTCAAGAAAAACTTCCATTTATGAAAAAAAAAAAGAGTTTTAAAGGAAGTCTCTAGGGAACTCTTTGGCAAAGTGAGTAATCACATTCTAACTTATCTGTTTTGCAAGTTGAGAAACAAGATTCTAGTTTCGGTATCTCTGGTAGAGGAGATGAGAATGAGGGCAAAGAGCATCTCTTGGACGGCCCAAGAGGAAAGGGTGAGATGAGAGGAGAGGGCAGCAGCTCGGGGTCTCTCCCTGGAAAGTGAAATGTCAGCAGGGTTAGGCCTTGCCAATATAAATACAATCACAATGATGGTATAAAAAGACATGCATTTTCACCTCTATTGACTTTTCACGTTCATGGGATAATTATTGTAACATTTTCTTAAAGGGCAAAAAGCTTTTGATGATGAATACATCTCATTACATGGAATTTTACGTGTAATCCTTACATGAATCTCATTGTAATTCAATGGATGAATTACGTGTTAATGCTAGCATAACAAGCCTTTAACCTATTTGACTTAATTACATGCATATCATCAGATTTACTGGGGAAAGGTTTCTTCCCTATGCTCTAAAAAGTCTTTTCACTTTTTTAACCCTTTGCTTAAACCTTCTGAAGGCAATATCAGCCTCTGTCATGAACAACCTGTTTCTTACAACCTCATCCTATGGATTTCACCTATAGAAAAAAGAGGGACAGAGCAGAGAAGATATCATCTTCCTTAACTTTGTGAGTGTCTGTAGAGATGCTGGGGGCTGCCAGTATGCTAGGTCTTTTATGGGCAAGATCTCTTTCAAATTAAGAGATGTGGTGAAATAGAAAGAATTGGGCTGGAAATTGGAAACCTACTTCTGACACTCACTAGGAGGGTAGCTTTAGAAAAGTCAATTAACCAGCATGAACCCTGGCTTTCTTTTCTGTTACATGGCAGTACGATGCCCACTTGCCCACTTGGTGAAGATCTAAGGCTATAATGTACGTGGTATTTGGAATAGTGTTGTGTAAAAAATAAAACACAATACAACTAAAGAGTATGAAAGAAGAAGAAGAGGGATGAGAAGAAGGAAGGAAAAGGAGTAGAAGAAGAAGGGGAGGGGAGGAAGGGAGAGTAGAAGGAAAAGACCAAGAAGCCAGTCAACAAAAATACAACAAATCAGCACTTTAAAGAGCGTTAGTAAATATCCAACACACGTGCATTAAAAAAAAACAGGGAATGAATAGAATACCCAAAGAGCACATAGCAAGGATACCTAACTCAGAAGGGTTCGCGGAGCAAACAGTAATGAATCTGAGACTAATCTGAGGATATATAAGAAAGAATTAGAAGGGAGTTTTGTTGGGGGTGAAGTGGGTATGGAGGTAAAAAGATGGAAGGTCTTCATGAAGGAGACTATAATTTGTGCCTTCCTACAAAGTCAGGAAACTCCAGTACTTTGGCCACCTCATGTGAAGAGTTGCCTCACTGGAAAAGACTCTGATGCTGGGAGGGATTGGGGGCAGGAGGAGAAGGGGACAACGGAGGATGAGATGGCTGGATGGCGTCACTGACTCGATGGACGTGAGTCTGAGTGAACTCCGGGAGATGGTGATGGACAGAGAGGCCTGGCGTGCTGTGATTCATGGGGTCGCAAAGAGTCGGACACGACTGAGCGACTGAACTGACTGACTGACAAAGTCAGGACCCAGCAAGCATTTTGTTGAATGAATGAAAGGGACAGCATATCTGAGCATAGAGTACAAGATGAGATGGATTGGAGATGTGATGAGAAGGAGGTGAAAGTATGACTAACGGGGCTCGGTTTTAGAACAGTGACTCTGGTTACTACATGAAGAATGCTGTAGAAAGGGGGTGAGCAGAGAAGCCAGACAGCATATGGCTGCAGTGAGTCCGTGGCCTTGAAGAGTCAGAGAAGAACTTGACTGTTGATCAGGTGTGAGGTGTGAGGATAGTTGAAGAAAGGGTTAAGGAAACACTGGCGTCCCAGATTTAAGGAGAAAGGAAGCCCTAAGCCAGAGATTCTAAATCTTACCCCCCAGTTACAGGAGCATATGGGAAGAAAGCCTTCCCAGGTCGCACTAGTGGTAAAGACCCCGCCTGTCAATGCAGGAGATGCAAGAGACTTGAGTTCAATCCCTGGGTCAGGAAGATACCCTGGAGGAGGGCATGGCAACCCACTCCAGTATTCTTGCCTGGAAAATCCCATGGACAGAAGAGCCTGGTGGGCTATAGCATCCCAAAGAGTCAGATATGAATGAGAAACTAACACTTACCTTCTTTCTTCATGATGAAGAAAATATAAAAAATATATTTGAATTCATTTCAAATATGACTGAAATGACTTAGCACATGGGAAGAAAGGCCAAAGTCTTAGCGTGTCAGTTAGCACACTTCCTGAATGAAGGCCCCTTAGCTGAGTCCTAACAGACAAGGGAGAGTCTACCAAGTGAACAGAGAAAGCAGCGGAAGCACTTATTTCTCACGTGTCTGCAGTCACCGGGGTCAGCTGCATTTCAGGCTATCTGGTGGCTATAGTCTTCTTGCTGAAGCTTTGCCCTTCAGCCACTTTCCTCCACTTGTGCTTGTTCCAGAGCCTGACGTGAAGAGACAACTCCGCCTCGTGGTAATGACAGAACCACAAACGGGCTGATGGAAACATACAAGGCTTGGAATTGACACAGTATTGCTTCTGTCTGTGTGCCATCAGCCAAGACAAGTCATACATCCAACACATAAATCAAGGGACCAAGAAAGAGGGAGCAACATTCTGCCTTTCATGTGAGGTAATGCAAAAAGTGATATAGCAAAGGGCACAGATCCAGGGGCCTGCATGAGAAGCGATGAAGAAGGGGCTCGATAGCTCCATCTGACCCAGGGGCCTCTGCATGAACCTCAGGAGAGAGCCTTCCTGAATGTAGAGAATATGAGATGATAGACAAGAAACCAGTTAAGTTTCACTTTAGTAGACACTGGAGGGGAGAAAGGGAGACAGAAATTGGGATGAAGAAAGGTGGGCATGGGCTCCATGAAGAGCTTATTGTAAATCATGGAAGGTACTAAGTGCTGAATGCCAACAAGCACAGGGCATTCTGGGAACAGTTAAGGAGCAGATGGGCTCCTAACCTACTCTTAGGGGGCTTGGAGGGAGACCTACCAGGCAGAAAGCGTGGAATGAGCCAACACTGTAGGACTACAATCCCTTTGACAGAGCTGGGGCTCACTGATCCAAAGCACCAGTGTCTTTGCGATGCTATAAAACATATTTCAGAGCTTATAAAACTCAAGGTTTCTACCTGAGCAAAGGAGCCAAGCTCTTCTGTCTTGATTGGTGGATCCTGGGAAATGTCCCTTACCCCAAATTTAGAGAGCCAAGAGAGTCCAGAGTGTGTTGCCCAAGAACAGAGCAGAGGGCGGAGAGTCTGGGTCCATGCTGTACTGAGCCCAGCCCAGCCCATGGCAGGTGCTCCAGCGGGATTAAACTGTTTGTTCTCCTGTCAGCAGGCTAGTTAATCCTCCAAACCCATGCCAGGGATATGCACACAGCAAACACTCTGCTCTGTGAGAGCTGTCCTGTCAGAAACCAAGAGAGCTGACTCCCCTGCAGATCTGAGCACCCCTCTTAGTCCTCTTTCTCTGCAATTACCAGAGGCGAGAATTGATCTCCCAAAAGGATGCCAGATTTCACAGAAGCCTTACTAATTCCTCCCCTTTTTACTGGCCAACTAAAAGCTGCATGTGTTGTGCATGAGTGTTTGTGTTGGGTGGGGGAGGGGGAGGGTTGATTGAGTGTGGCCAACGAACTCCAGAGAGGTCACACAAAGTCAGTGGCTCAATATGGATTAGCAAAGCCTCATGCCCTGTCTGGTTCCCAATCCTTTTTTATCTAACCACAGAACAAGTGGCCATATGAAGAAAACATAAAAAGCATTAACCTCTGATGAGTTACATTTATTTTTCTTGTGCATTGGCATTTATTTTGGTTGTTTCCATTTGTGTGGCTTAGTATATAGAGTCCTGTGTGTTGTCCTCTGAATTCTGGGTCTTTTGTTTCTGTTGGCATTTCCCTTATTCTTTCATTAAAGTTACAGTTTTCCATTTCAATAAAAGTGGTCTCTTGGTCTCAAAACTGCCCTTGGCTTTCATGTCATGGCAATGCAGAATTTAGCAGGATTTTCTCCCCTCCACACTAAGTTATTTTCTCATTAGCCATTAATTTTTTTTCTTCCAATTTTATCCAGATGTAGTTTACATGCAGCACTGTGTCAGTCTAAGATGTGCCGCATAATAATTTGACTTACATACACCGTGAAATGATTACCACAATTTGATGAACACCCACCATGTCATCAGTTCAGTTCAGTCAGTCAGTTGCTCAGTCGTGTCTGACTCTTTGCGACCCCATGGACTGCAGTACACCAGCTTAGAGCTTACTCAAACCATATAGATACAAAATTAAATCAATCCCAACACCATGTCATATAGATACAAAATTTAAAAAATAGAAAAATGTGGTTTATGGTCTTCCTTGTTATGAGAACTCATAGGATTTACTCTCTTAACTTTCACATATAACATACAGCAGTGGTAATTATATTAATCATGCTGTACATTACGTCCCTAGTACTTATTTACCTTATAACTGGAAATTTGTACCTTTTGACCACCTTTTTCCAATCTCCCCAAACACCATAAACCATTCTTGATCAACTGATTTGAATGTTTCATGGGAGAATAAAATGATATTTTCTCTGGTCATTTGTCTCTGGCCTTTATATATGCCCTAACATTGTCCACACTCAAAGTTTAAATCTTTGGTTCATTTTATGTCTGGGCATGACTGCAACTAATTCTCTTTGAAATGCACAGTTGTTGACTTCAGTGCGGCAGCACCACGGCTGGACGCAGTGGTGTCAGAGCCACCAAAAGGCCGTTTTCTGAAAGACACAAAGGACCCCCCAAAAATAAAAGGCTTTGCTTGATGCAATCTAAGCAGCCCATGCTTATCTGTTTTGCACTGTCAAGCATATATGGTGAGATCCATAGATTGCCTGAGTGCAAATGAGCAGAAAGATGAACTCAATTCCCTTTGCTGCCGTGTTTTTCCAAAGACTGCAATCCACTTGAGAAGTAGGAACAGTTCTCCATAAACTATTCTTAAGATTACTGTTTAAATAAACACATCAAGCTGGAAAAAAAACAAATAGCATCACAATTTCCATTAAGGTGTTTTATCATAAAATAGTCAGGTTTCTAAATTGGAAAGAAAGTCATTACATTTCATTGTGATGGCAGAGTATTAATGAGCTTCAAAGTCTGTCTACATCTAAGGACATTCTTGTCTGCTGTGCTTGCAGGGCTGGACCTAGAGCGTGGTGACTGCCTTGGCATAAAATTTAAGGGGGTGCCAGAAACTCAGTAGTCAAGACAAATATTTTAATGCAATAGTTATAAAACCAAAACGAGGGCAAAAGAATTCACTATGAACAAAATATCAAAATTGATTGTGAGCAAAGTGGATTGATTGTCAGGTTTCTGCCATTCAGATGGGTGTAACACCAGAAGACAGCCAGAAAAGTCAATCAGTTGGAAACGTGGAGCGATGACCTATATGTTCCAAGAGACTTCACAGAGAGACAGAAGAACAGAGAGAGAAAACCTATGCATATTTAGTGTTGTGTTTTATCCACCTTGGATTAAAGAAAACTGGAAAAATGGAGAAAAGAAAGCTTATGGGAAAAGGAAAAAGAAGCTGTACAGCTATTCAAGACAGTCATTAACCTTGATCTAGTCCATCCACTTAGGGCTCCCCGCTTTGAAGAGGGGATGGCATTCTCTGACTTCAATCTGCGCTCTGCAATTGGCTTCACTCTTTTATTGGCACCCTGGGAACTATAGTCATGTTCATTCCATAACTCTGTGCTCTCTGAGAGCCTGGCTTTCAAGCCAAAGGGACATGGAAATCGGCAATAGTTCAGGTAATTAGGCAAAAATATCTGACCTAAATTATCCTGAGAACCATCTTGTGGAGTATATTAATCACTAAAATTGTATTTGGAGACGGTGGAGAGAAAAATGTTTGGTATGAAAAGACTGGGTGTTCTAATGCATGTAATGTTCAAGTGTGAAGTGTTATCCATCGTAATCATTAGAATGGGGAAAGTAACACACGAAAACACTGCTCAGGGAGGGGGAATCTCTGAGCAAGTGGACAAGCATGTGCCCCAGGCAGGGCAAGATAAGGTCACAGTCTGGGTGCCACTTGATATTTTGTAAATTTCCATTGTGATAACTTCAGATCTTTTCATTATTGTACATTTTATTGAACTAATGCCTCCCAGTCTTAAGTACAGGGCACAGTTTTTTTTTAAAAATTAAGTTTAAATTATCATGCACGAAAAGTTGTTCTTATCATGAATATATTTTAAAATGGGTGGCTGAAGTTATCACAGAAATCTCCCAAATTGAACTGAGGTAAGAAAAGATTGTTTCTGAGAGCATGACACACTAGAGAAAGGAGTCAAGGAAGCAGACAAGGTCCATGTTGGTCCTTATTCCCATGGAGCTTACTATCCTGTGCAGAAGACAGCCTTTAAGAGAACCCTCATGTAAACAGATGTAGTGCTGTGCTCTACTTAGTCGCTCAGTCATGTCCCACTCCTTGTGACCCCACGGACTGTAGCCCACCAAGCTCCTCTGTTCATGGCGATTCTCCAGGCAAGAATACCAGAGTGGGTTGTCATGCCCTCCTCCAGGGGATCTTCCCTACCCGGGCATCGAACCCAGGTCTCCCACATTGCAGGTGGGTCCTTTACCATCTGAGCCACCAGGGAAACCCGAATAGATATAGAAGGATAACTATTATCTAAGCTAGGGTTCAGGGAAGAATTTTCCAAGAGACTGAGATGTCTCTCTTCAGACCCGGATGGACATATTACAGCTAACTTGGTGAAAAAGGTGTCTGCATGGGAATAAAGGAAGCACTTGCAAAAAGGTGCAAAGAAAGAGCCTTTGACAATGGAAAATGGCTATTTTTTCAAAACTGAAGTATAGTTTATTTAAAATATAGTTACAGAAAAGGAAAAAGGGACAGATTAGGAGTATGGGATTAACAGAAACTGGTCAATTTTTTAAAGTTTTAAAGTGAATGCAGGGAATTAGCAAGCAATGTAGGCAGGTATGGGTCAGTGCAGGAACGAGAGTTGAAAAAGTGAGAAAAGTGAGAAGTGGTGGACAAGTGGACATCTAGAAGGATACCTGGAAAATCTGAGAAAAGTTCATCAACAGCTTCAGTTTGGGGGACTAGAGTGCAAATGAGGGAGCAAATTCTCAGGGAAGATTATAAATAAAGCTTATAAATCTCAACACCGGATGAAAGTATCCAGAGGGGTCTGTGAAGCTCCTGGGTGTAACAAAACCTCCTCTCTGAACCTCACAGCTGCTTGAGAATAATGTCTTCAATTCCCCTTGCCTTTCAAATTTCATATCAGGGCCTGTGGTCAGGAATTTCTAACTCTGGACCCGGAAGGGAAGAAAGAGTCCAGAAATCATGGCTCCCAGTCTTAGGCAGAGGAGTGGTGATGAGAACAGGAAAGAGGCACAGATCATTTAGAGCTTGTTATCCAGCTTAAGAGTTTGAGATTCAGCCCTAAAATCAATGGGAATCCACTGTTGGGGAAAGTGTAAATTCACATCTTGCATTTTACGCTGGCTGTACAATATAGTAGAGGTGAGAAGGCAGTTCTGTGTGTGTGTGTGTGTGTGTGTGTGTGTGTGTGTGTGCGCACACTCAGTTGCTTCAGTCATGTCTGACTCTTTGCAAACCTATGGACTGTAGCAGCCCTCCAGGCTCCTCTGCCCATGGGATTCTCCAAGCGAAAATACTGGAGTGGGTTGCCATTTCCTTCTCCAGGAGATCTTCCCAACCCAGGAATCGAACTCCTCTTATGTCTCCTGTACTGGCAGGCAGGTTCTTTAACCACTAGCGTCACCTGGGAAGCCTAAGAAGGTAGCTTGGAGAAGCAAAAATACAGGTTCAGTTCAGTTTAGTTCAGTTCAGTTCAGTCGCTCAGTCGTGTCCGATTCTTTGTGACCCCATGAATCGCAGCACACCAGGCCTCCCTGTCCATCACCAACTCCTGGAGTTCACTCAGACTCGCATCCATCGAGTCAGTGATGCCATCCAGCCATCTCATCCTCTGTTGTCCCCTTCTTCTCCTGCCCCCAATCCCTCCCAGCATCAGAGTCTTTTCCAATGAGTCAACTCTTCACATGAGGTGGCCAAAGTACTGGAGTTTCACCTTCAGCATCATTCCTTCCAAAGAAATCCCAGGGCTGATCTCCTTCAGAATGGATTGGTTGGATCTCCTTGCAGTCCAAGGGACTCTCAAGAGTCTTCTCCAACACCACAGTTCAAAAGCATCCATTCTTCGGCGCTCAGCCTTCTTCACAGTCCAACTCTCACATCCATACATGACCACAGGAAAAACCATAGCCTTGACTAGACGGACCTTAGTCGGCAAAGTAATGTCTCTGCTTTTGAATATGCTGTCTAGGTTGGTCATAGCTTTCCTTCCAAGGAGTAAGTGTCTTTTAATTTCATGGCTGCAGTCACCATCTGCAGTGATTTTGGAGCCCCCCAAAATAAAGTCTGACACTGTTTCTGCTGTTTCCCCGTCTATTTCCCATGGAGTGATGGGACCAGATGCCATGATCTTCAAATACAGGTTAGAAGACTTGTAAAGCAAGAACAATATAAAAGATCAAGATGTAAGACAGGAGTCTGTTATGAATTGAACACGAGTGGTAAAGAGGAGAGAGGGAGACTGGGAAAGCACATGGGTTTCATCGTGGGCACGATTCTCCCACCATCTCTAGATTCAGAGGCCTTCAGGTCAATTTGACCTGCCCAGTCCCTAACTCTGACATTAATGTCTTTATTCAACACTTCTGTCCTTGATTAGGGGAAGGGTGAGTGCATGCTTGTTTCAAGAATTATTGGCAGTCCGTGTAATTTTCACATCTTTGCATGAAAAAGTCACTGGAACAGCACAGATTTAGGAATTACAGTGCAAATATTGTCAGTTTGTATGGCACAGGGGTTGTAGCACAAACAGCAAGCTAGACAAGAACTGGGACAAGTGAAGTTCAGCGTTTGGTGAAGAGAGATCCCTCCTTTCTGAAGCTGTGTCTGGATCAGTCATCAGAAGATTGAGTTTAGAGATGGGTAAGAGTGGAGCTTAAAGGGGATTTGAAGGTGATGAGAAGAAACCCTATCTCTATATGGATGGAGACAGAGATAACGCAGACAGCCAAGCCAGCGCTCCTCATCATCTCCTTTATCTGTCTTGGAAACTCTGTGGATTGGCAGGAGCTGCTTCACTTCAAGAGGAGTGCTGAGATAAGTTAATTATGTGTTTGTATTTGATACCATTTGTTAGAAAAAAATGCCAACTTTTTACCGTTTGGCAATGTAGCTATTGTAAATGAGAAACCCTGGTGATACAAGTGTGCCTTTTTCTAAGTAAATTTGAAGGTAGACTTTCAAGTTTTGTAAAATCTTATCCAATTAGTGGGAATTTAACATCTTCCCGAGACCTTGAACTTGGGGATTTTGTGAATCAAGAGTAAGATGGTGAGATCTCCTGGCAAATTTCAGGGTTGCAGCCTAGTGTGTGTGTGTACAGTGGGCTAAGTCACTTCAGTCATGTTTGACTCTGTGTGACCCTATGGACTGTAGCCTGCCAAGCTCCTCTGTCCATGAGATTCTCCAGGCAAGAATAATGGAGTGGGTTGCCATGTCCTCCTCCAGGGGATCTTCCCCACCCAGGGATCGAACCCACATCCTTTTTCTCCTCCATTGGCAGGTAGATTCTTTACCACTAGTACCACTTGGGAAGTCCTGCAGCCTTGTATACATAGAGAGAATAATGACCTAGGCTTGGTTTTAACTTTTAAACCAAGCAAGGATGCAACAGGACTTCCCTGGAGGTCCATTGTTAGGAATCCACCATCCAGTGCAGAGGACATGGGTTTGATCCCTGGTCAGGGAAGATTCTACATGCTGCAGGGTAACAAAGCCCATGTCCCACAGCTACTGAGCCCATGCTCTAGACCTGTGCTCTGCAACAAGAAAAGGCACAGACAGTAATGAGAAGTCCATGCACTGAAACGAGAGAGTAGTCTCCACTCACTGCAACTAGAGAAAGCTCACTCAGCAATGAAGACCTAGTGTAGCCAAAAGCAAATAAATAAATAAATATTTTTTTAAAAAAAAGAAAAGATGCAACAGAGTTTCGCTGGCTTTGTGTGTGAAATCAAGGAATTGATCAGAAAGAATAAAAATATGCATATGTCCACCTGATTCAAGAAGAAAATAAAAGGGAGAGGGACACTAACATTTGGAAGAAAGGATATCCTCAAGTTAAGGAAATGTCTTAAGGGCAAAGCAAATTTTTAGTTAAAACTTTCTTCAGCCAATAAATATTTTATAATTCGGAGATATACTATGAGGCCATGTAGCTCTGGAACTAGCAACAGCTTAACCACTTTTCGGCTCCCCGGGGGTACTAGTAGTAAAGAACCTGTCCGCCAGTGGAGGAGATGTAAGAGACACACAGGTTCAGTCCCTGGGTTGGGACGATCCCCTGAAGGAGGGCATGGCAACCCACTCCAGTATTCTTGCCTGGAGAATCCCATGGTCAGAGGAGTCTGGTGGGCTACAGTCCATAGGGTAGCAAAGAGTCAGACATGACTGAAGCATGCGTGCATGTACCCACTTTTACTCTCAAACACTTCAGCTTTCTCTATTTGTGAATTTTCCTCTGAAGGAATTTATTTTTAAGTTTATAACAAACTCCAATCAGAAATGACATTCGCCTTCAAGGAATATGTTTAATAAAAAACTTCATTATAAGATGTATTAGAGTTTTATAAATATTTTATAGGCGTGTTATAGGAGATATGTGTTTATTCTTACGAAAAGGTCTAGAATAATCAATCTTCCCTAAAATATCTCAGAACTGTAAAAGCATTTCGATTTTAAAATAAAAATGTGATGATATACAGTTACAAAAATTGATTCTTCATCACTGTTATTTAGACATGCAATGGCTCTCTCGTCTTTATGACTCCTTAATATATAGTTGTCAGCCAATGAAGCATGAAGCATTGAATAAAACTACTTTCAAATATAAAATAACAATGTATTTGGAAAAATTAATTTTATTTTCTCTACTGAAAGCAAATTTTCAAAAATTGTGATGTACTATTCAAACTCAGAAGGACCAATAGTGAAGATTTGAGAAAAAAATTACTGGAAGCATCTAAAATAACAATTTTCAAGTTGATGAATGACACAAAACCATTTGAGAGGATCTCCTTTGCTTCCTGAGTGGGATGGGAGTTTATAGACTGTGGAATGATAATGCAGTAATGCCCTAAGGTAGTCTGAGATCATCAACCCTCATGGACCTCTTACCAACTCTCCCAGGTCACATTCCTGCTCCATTTCTAAGGCTGTATTATATGAAAATAGCAAAATGGAAACAAGCTCTTAAGTTTTGCAAAGATTAAATGAGATAATGCATGTAATGCTGTAACAGGATACCCAACATAAAGAGAATACTTAGTAAACAATTACCATCATTATTTTAAACTTCCTGTCAGCCAGAGAAATCCCGTTAGACAGAATGACAATTTTTCAATTGGGGATTAAGTTGCTCTCAATAGTTTATACTCTGTCATCTTCATCTAATGACAATAAAAGAGAATCACCTCCAGACCAGCTAATTATTCTTTGTGAGTAAATTTCAGGGAGGGAATGGATAAGCCATACAAATGTCCCAAATCTGGAAGAATTTCATAAAATGCCTCCAGGTTCTAAAACTTCAAAAACTACTTAAAAGTCCACAATAATCGGTGCTGCTTAATTCCTAATTTATAGAGTAACTCATATGGGAGCATGAGACTCACCAGCAGATGTGTTTCAATCTGTAAAATAGAGGCATTAATCATATATTACCTTGTTTAAAAAAATCTTTCACAGAGGGCTAGAAATTCAGACAACCATTGCTCTCTTCCTTTGTCTTTTCTCTTTTACTTCTTTTCTACAACTCAGTATGTCAGAATAGCCTTCACAGTTGAGTTTGGCCAAAATAAGGAATACTTTTATCCCACAATTTTAAAGTAAATCAAAGTGGTTTGCATGGTAAACTCACTGTGTAATAGAAAAACCCAGAAGTAGATCCACATCAGGCCTGTTCTGATCAGGGCTCTCCCTCGGGTTTTGCACAAATGAATCGTCTCTCTGACCTTCTTCGCAGTCATCCTTACCTTCAGGCTAGCTTCCCAAATGGGGCCAAAAAGCATCATTAAATCCAGGTGTTACATCCACACATAACTTCCAGAAAACAGGATTTTTCTTCTCCTACTCATCAAATGCAAGTCCTGAGCTTTCCTTCAGCTGAGCCACTTTTTCTGTTACCTTCTTGCAAATCAATCCTTACGGCAGAGAGATGAAGCAATGCTGAGTGACTCAGCGGGTGGAGGCAAAATTACTGCTACCCTCAGAGGGCTTCCCTGGTGGCTCAGATGGTAAAGAATCTGCCTGCAATACCCGGGTTCAATCTTTGGGTCATGAAGATCCCCTGGAGAAGGAAATGGCAACCCATTTCAGTATTCTTGCTTGGAGAATTCCATGGACAGAGGAGGCTGGCAGGCTACAGGCCTTGGAGTCACAACGAGTCAGACACGACTAAGCAACTAATACACATACAGCAAGGCTATGATACAGTGAGGAAGTGATGGATGTTGAGACAGCCAAAAGTTGTACCACTTGTTAGATTCTATCAGAGGGACCAGAAAGTATTGGATTGGCCAAAAATTTCATTTGGGTTTTCATTACACTTTATGGAAAAAACCAATCCAACTTATTGGCCAAGCCAGTAGCTTCAAAGAACTTACCCAGATTCTATTGTTATCCAACTCGGTTATATTTCCCACTCCTGAGGTCTACTCAAGTCCCGGATTGCCAAAGAACAATCTGAAAAATACATTTCTTTCTCTGCTAAAAAGTGCCACTTCTCTGACAACACTGTCCTGGGACGAAGGCTGTGTATTGTTTCTATTTCCTTTTCTCTTAGGATGGATCATTTTCATAAAGGCCTTGGTCTTTTTTACCTTAAACAAATAGACTGCCAGCTTTTTCTCCAGCAAAAACTGATTTACTTGAGATCAGCAGAGAATTGCAATTCAAGGTCTGCAGCCACAGTGAACCATGTGCAAGTACCGCAGGTTCAGTTTAGGGATAGGAAAACTCTTTTATAGAAGGGGAAAGGAAAGTGAGAGCGCTGTGCTGAACAAAGAGTCCGTGGCTTTTCATTGGCTGAGTTTTGGCAGCCTCTTATTGGCTGAGCTCTGGCCAGGCAAGAAAAGGAAGTCTTTCTTCTTCCGGTTGGTCTCTGCTATCATAGAGCATGAGAGCTCCCCCTTCTGGACTCCCAACTGTATTTTAATTGTGTTTTCTGTTTATTAATTTTCATAGTCCCTTATACAAATAGGCCGTTGGTTAATCTCTCCCAGACTGTGGGGTATGTGGCTTAATTTGGTGTCTAAGAACTCTGATTCATTTATACTAAATTCATTTATACTAAAACCTTTTATGGGACTAAATAATTTTATAAGAACAAATTGAAATCCCAAGTCTCTGGATAAAAGTCAATGAATGAGTAAGAAAGTGTAAATAAAAATCGTATGGATTTGTCCCTGGATGGATTTTAGCACACAGCACCATGTGTCCATATTTTTAAGCCTATGATGTAGGAAGTGCTGTAATGTCATACTGCACTTTGTCTGACCCTCATTTTTTAGATTGAAGGAAATAACCCAAAGACCTTCAGATCATGAAATTTTCTCAAGAGTTTTCAAAAATGATTTAGAACTTGAATGAACTATTTTAACACATTTAAATCCTTTTCTTAAGAATTGCTTTCCTTCCTGGAGTTTAACAGAAAAGGTAATGAGATACTTCTTTTCCATGTATTTAATGTGTCAAAAAGTATAATTTTGCTGTTCATCTTGAAAGAAATAAATACAAATCAAAAAGAAAGACAAACACCAGAAATGCAGCTTATTGAGAATTGAGGGAGGAAAACATAGATTTTTTTTTCCCCAAAACTTTCTCAGGCCACCTAGGCTATCCATGGAACAGAATTTTATGTCACTGTGTGTGTGTTCATGTGTGTAGATAATTTTGAGTTTTCCATAAAAACTGCATAATCTTTTTGAGCTATGAACTACTTTGGTTCTCTGGTGAAACCTATGAAATCCTCCTCAGAAATATAAGACTAGTAGAGAAATGAAGTATATTAAAACACAGTGGTCAAAATACCAAATATGTGAAATAAAAATGTATGTACTTCTTTATTAATGGATTCAATAATCAGACTGTTATGGACTGAACGTTTACGGTCTCCCCAAATTCGTATGTTGAAATCCTATCCCCAGTGTGATGGTATTTGGAGATGGGGTCTTTGGAAGGTAGTTAAGATTAGGTGGGCCCATGAGGGAAGGGTCTTCATGAATGGGATTAGTGCCTTTAGAAGAATCACAATGATGTTTCCTTCCTCTCTCTGCTCTCTACCATATATGGATACAATGAAATGTCAGACTTCTGCAAGCCAGAAGACACCCTCCCCAGAAGCTGCCCATACTGCCATTCTGATTCTACAGTACTAGGTGACACAGCTGAGATTCACATTTCAGACTGTCTGATTCTAGAGTCTGCTGTCTCAATCATGTTGCCATTCAGCCTAAAACATACCTGCAAGATAATTTAGCTCAAATCAGTGATTTTGTAAATAAGGTAACATGTTCAGAGTGCAAAGAAAACTTACATCAGCAGCTACAATTAAGGAGTGCTTGATTTTGTTTTGTGACCTTCAAATATATGGAATTTCACAAGCCATAATTATTGCTTCAAGACATCACCATCATTACTGGCCTACAAGTAGTCCTCTTTACTTTAATTAATGAAGTAATTTAAATAGTGAATATGCATAAACTCACCACGCAACCCAAAGACTTGTCATTGACAATAACTTACATCTACCACCCTCATCCTAACCTTTGTTACAACTTGATACAGCCAAAATGTTTACTGTTCTTTTACACACACACACACACACACACACTTTTTAATCACACTATAGGCCTGCTTAATGAATATTGTTTAGTTTTAGTAGCTTTTGAATGGGCTTCCCTGGTGGTTCAGTTTTTAAAGAATCTGCCAGCAATGCAGGAGACCCTGGTTTGATCCCTGGGTCGGGAAGATCCCCTGCAGGAGGGCATGGCAACCCACTGCAGTATTCTTGCCTGGAGAATCCCCATGGACAGAGGAGCCTGGCGGGCTACAGTCCATTGGGTCACAAAAAGTCGAACACGAGTGAGCAACCAAGCCCAGCACAACACATACAGGGGAGCTTATGTTTAATTCTCAGCATCACATTACTAAGATCCATCCATATTCCTGAGCACACATTGGCTAAAATAATTTTAAAACCTGACAGTATCCAGCTCTATGCTATTTATAAGAAATAAATTTGAACCCCAGTCTCCTAACTGAAAGACCAGCACTTAATCCACTAATACAGTACGGCCACTCTTTCCCTCCAAGCAGCTCTTCCTCTTCTGAGTTACATATTTACTCAGAGGGAGCTCTTTGCAGGAGCCCTGAATCACAATAGTAGGTGCTGCTAACTACCACCTTTGGATACCTTTGGGTAGGGCTGGCTTCTTATCTGAAACACATAAATAAATCGGCGTTTGAGGATCTCTGGACTGGTGGAGAGAAAATAGAAAATCCAGCTCACAAAGTGTGCAGAGGCCAGGGCTATGGGCCTACCTGGGAAGGAAAGGTAGCTCAAAGTCAAAGCTGATTGGGCAGTGAGGAAAATCCTCATGTTGCTTTACTTGGGCTGAAACCAAAAGCCAAGCATGGCTAGACCTTTGAGGGCAGGACTCAGTGCCACGTTGCTATGGTGATTCTTTCACCAGCTCAGAGGCTTCCTCTGCTCTCTAGCAGAGCCCAGCCTCCAAGGTGGGAGGGGGTGAGAGTGGTGGGGAGAAAGATAGGGCTCCTGAAGCCAAGGACAGAAGAGTTCTACTGTGGGAAGACAATGAGATGAAAATGAAAATGCCCTTCTGCTGTGTGTGTATGCACATATGCGTGTACATCTGTGCGCACGTGTGCATGAACCGCACTGGCGAGGGAGGAGGGATGAAGGGTGGATTTTCTCTGCTATGTGCCCACTACAGGAGCGTAGCTTTAACTAATTCATTTAGAACTTTACCCTCTTCTCAAATGATGATAACTCAGGTGACTTTATGTTGCAAAATTCCTGTTTTCCTGGATTATGCCTTATGAGTAGCCCCCTCCACACCACATGCGCACATGCACACACATACACAACATAGACCCTTCTGCCATCTTTTCTAAACAAACAACAGATTGCATTGCTGCTGTTCAGAGTATTATGCCAGGAAAACAAGGAGGGGGAAAAAAGCTCAACTTCTTCATCAAGTTTCAAACCAAATGTATGTGCCTACCAAGTGATATACTGCATAATTATGAGCGTTTCATAAATGTTCATCTAAGCCCATGCCTGCAAAGATTCAGGGGAATAACTGCCCAGCTCATTCTCTAGAGAAGGGCCATCCGCGAACATGAGTCATCTTTACCATCTGCCCAGTGCATTCCAGAACGCTCAGCAAGCATTCTCTTTAAGGTCATTCATAATCCCCATTTTACAGATGGACAATCGGAGTGAGAAAGAGAGGTGATGTGCTGCCTTTCTCCACTTCAGGATCCACAGAAATAAGCAAGCTCTTTTTACACATTGAAATCATTAAAAAAAAAAAAAAAAATCAGCAACTTTTGCCAGATAGCAAGGGCAGATTTCAGAGTGTGATCATTTTTCACCAGGAAACATGGCATCTACCATGGCTGCCACAACGTTTTAAATGAAGAACATATTTCTTTCTCCTTTCTGGAGTAACACAACTTAAAACTTCCAATGGCAGGTACTCATAGGCCACTGGACCAACCAACAACTCTGGGTAAGGCCCTATAGTAATATGGCATCTTTGTGATATTTTAAAAGTGAAATAAAAGCAAGATGTGTAAAACCTATTTTGCAAAATGGAAATTTATAGCCATAGCAAAAAAATTTAGTAAATTAAAACTAGAAAGCCTCCTCTACAGCAATAGTCTCTGATGACATTCCCAGAGTATGTCATTATTTCATATGTAACTTCAGGCAGGTTACTCTAAACTTGCTCGTTTTATCATCTGCAAAATGGGGCTATAAATTGTATCAAGCTCTCAAGTGATTTTGATTATTCAATGAGTTACTGTGCACCTAGAGAACTTGGCACAGTGCCTTATGCAGAGTAAGAGTTGAGTAAATGTTAGGCATACTCACACTTGCCAAGTTCAAATGTCTTACTTGAACTGGAAAATGACTACCTTTCCCAAGGGAAGTGTAAAGAGAGCCTACCCTTGTGAATTAGAGACAGGCATTTTAACAAAATACTGGCCGTTGACAAATACATCCTCAAATGATTATCAAGCATCCTTTACTTATATTTTACTTGAAAATGGACCACTGTACAATTTCTAACATCATGACAATACTTTCTGCCCCAAAGTGAACTCTGCCGCAGACTTCAGTGAGCTGAAGTAGAGAAACCATATGCAGAGAAGGATCGGGTTGTTTCAGGGCATAGATTCCGACTTGTGGCATAGATGTGGGCAGCTGGGCAAGTTGCATCAACTTGGCAGCCACAAAGCCAGAAGCAGCTCTTTGAATAAAGGTTTCCAGCTGACTGCACAGCTAAGTGGCAAGGTCGTGAATGGCCATAGGTTCTGGGAGACAAGGCTGTACCCACAATCGAAGATGAGCCCTTCCTTCAGAGATGTACGAAGAGGAGGGCATACCCCCACCAGTCTCTTGAGTCACAAACACATATGCTTGGAAGGAGGACCCCCCCAGAATGCTGTCACCTTTAAATAACAGAGAATGGTTGGTTATTATGGAAAGCCAAAGCTCAGTGGGTGTATTCATTGGTAAAGCTCTTGATGTAACATGATTTCTCCCTGCACACATCCTAAGAGACAAATTGCTATTCATCTCAATCAGCAACTGATAAACATGAAGTAATTAAATTAGTTTGTGGCCAACGTCATCATGGAATCCTAGATCTGTAAGCAGCTAAAGAGAATTTAGACATCACCTAATTCACTGTCTTCATTGGAGGAAGAAAATGCAGTCAAGAGAAATTTGTTGACTGGTCCAAGCCCTCGTAATTCATCACACCAGATGAGAATGCAACAATTCAGTGCTGCTTTCAGAACTCACTAAGATTAATAATTCAGTCGAGAAACTATCTGTCACTACCACCCAACCTAAGGACCATGATTCAAATATTTTATCAGTTTAACCATAAAGAACACTCGATCGACCCCCACTAATTCTAGGAAATGTCCAGCCACAGACTGAACAGCCTCTTCCTCTCTGGAAAACTCCCCAAACTGTTATTCTGTTCAGTTGCAATCAAACAAGGACAACCAGATATACCTAAAGGCCAATCACAAACTTCTCCACACTCCTGAAAGTCTTAACCTAATAGACTGTCCCCTTTTAACTTTATTTATTTCACTCTCCTTTCAAACCCCCTTTGAGTCCCTGCAGAAGCAAAAGTGATGGGAAAGGCTTCTTTTGCAAGCATTTGAATAACTGGCATTTGCTAATTTGGTTTCTTGCTTAGTGTTGGGTTTGGCACAATAGAATTTGAATATGAAAGTGTTAGTAAAAAAAAAAAACAAAAACCTGCTCATTGAATAACAAATTCAAAACATAGATTTTAGAATTTAGTGGCTCTTTGACACCTTAACAGCTATCCATCCATGAGCTACTTGGATTGGAGTGGTACAAAACTCATGTATGATTCTCCAGAATCTTTCTTCCTCTGTTTCAGCTACCGAGAATATTTCAGATGTCGAGTTCTCTGTCATCTTGAGTCCCTGAGTCACTGATCATGCAGAAATTCATACTGACTCATTTTTCATATGTAGTAAAAGTGATATATAAACTGTGTCCATCAAGTAAAGGAAATTTGGGGAGATTGTTGTTATAGCACTATAACCTATCTCGTCCTGACTAATACACATAGAACAAGTGCACAAGAGAAATATATCCTTTCAATATTTTGCAAAAGAATCAACAGTTGATTTTTCCAGCTGATGGCCCACATCATCTGAAATTTAGGAAGCTTTAGCCCAGGCATGGGGACTAAAGAAGACATAAGGGAGATATAGACACAGACTACCATTAACACAAAGTCAGCCCATGGTAAATGCTATAATAGATTAATAAATGAACTGCTCTGAGAGCTTAGAATTGGGTTGGATTAACTCTGATTAAGAGAATCTGTGGAGGATGCAAGAAGAATATCATTAAATCAATAAATCTTTGCCTTGAAGAGATTTTCTGGGTGGGGATGAGAAGCAAGGAAAAGGGAACACTATGAACAAAGGTTCACCCTGCACTTCTGTTGGGTTACAGGGCTAAAGTAGTAATTAAAGAAAAGCCTACAGTTGTCTCCTGTGGTTTTGGCAACTAATAAAATTAAGAGATCATTTTCCAGTTCCTAATTGATCTCACCAGATGTAGACTTGAGAAAGATGGCCCTTCATGTAGAAAGCTGATGGATGGATAGCTGTTAATGTATCTGTTAAGAATTTGGAGCCACTAGATTCTAAAAACTATACTTTTAAAATGTCTTTCAATGCATAGGGCTCTTAAATAACACCTTCAGATTCAAATTCTACTATGTCAAAAACAAATTTTAATTAGAAGTCAAATTAGTGAAGGCTGTTTATTGAAACACTTGCTCTAGCAAAGGAATCATCTACCATCCCATCACTCTAATTTACATCCATGTCCACCAACCCCACACTGTGGGCTTTATGACCCTCCCAAAGGGCTCCATCGGTGTGGTGTTCTTCATTACCGTGGTAAACAGTAAACTCAGCTTTGTCTTATCAAGAGGTAATTTTCGGGAAGCCAGCATTCAACAGTTACCACCTTTCTAGTTTTCGATATCAGTTTAGTCACTACCTATGACCTGGTCACTGAACCAGTGATGTATTTTTGTTCTGCACCACCCTATTTCAGGTACCGATTTCTATATCAGTCAAGATGAACTGATTATACTGTGGTCACATAACCCTGAAGTCTCAGTGACTGAATACAACAACATTATATTTCTCACATACGCCTCATGCTCAGTGTGGGTTTTCCTTCACCTAGTTACTCATGAACACAGACTGACAGAGGCACCGCCATCTGGAACGTTGTTATCCTCCCAAACAGAAGACAGAGATACCGCAGAATCTTTCACGGGTCTGTTGTTGCCTCAGCTTAGCACTAACAAGCACCATCTCATTGGCAAGAACTATCCAGAGGGCCCACTTAACATCCTGGGGCCCGGGAACATGGGAAGCATATTCGATGGAAGTAATTGTCCCTAACACACTAAGGTTGTGTAGAGATATCACCAATAAGAAAAAGGAAGAGATTGACAAGGGGCTTCAAATTTGGTTGGGGGGGAACACTATCAAAACACGACACAGGATAAATACTATTTTGAAGTTACTTCTTTCAGGAGCTGCCTCAAAATCCAGCCACAATTATTTGCAGAGAACTATCAGCAAATTGGCTGGATTTAAACACTCCTTGCCACACCCTGCCCTTTGCTTTGCTCCAATCTAGGCAAAACATCAAAAAGAAAAGAAAAAAAGGGTCTGGATCTTTTGTGAGTGTTCTGAATCACCCTTTCTTTACCCACTCTAATTTGAACTTGAAAGACTGGAGAGTTTGACAGAGGAGGATAAATATTTTATGATATCCCTTACATATGGAATCTAAAAGGAAACAATATAAATGAACTTACTTAAAAAACAGAAAGAGACTCACAGACTTCAGGAATGAGTTTACAGTTGCCACAGGATGAGGGTGGAGAGAAGGATGAGGGAGGGGATAGTTAGGGAGTTTCCTGCTTCCCTGGTGGCTCAGAGGTTAAAGTGTCTGCCTGGAAGTCTCGATCCCCAGGTCAGAAAGATTCCCCTGGAGAAGGAAATGGCAACCCACTCCAGTACTCTTGCCTGGAGAATCCCATGGAGGGAGGAACCTGGTAGGCTACAGTACACGGGGTCTCAAAGAGTCGGACACGACTGAACGACTTCACTCACTCACTCAGTTGGTAAAGAATCCACCTGCAATGCAGGAGACCCTGGTTCACTTCCTGGGTCAGGAAGATCCCCTGGAGAAGGGATAGGCTACCCACTTCAGTATTCTTGGCCTTCCCTTGTGGCTCAGCTGGTAAAGAATCTGCCTGCATTGCAGGAGACCTGAGTTTGATCCTTAGGTTGGGAAGATCCCCTGGAGAAGGAAAAGGCTACCCACTCCAGTATTCTGAGAATTCCATGGCCTGTGTAAGTCCATGGGGTCTCAAAGAGTTGGACACGACTGAGCTACTTTTACTTCCACTTTGGGATCAACATGTATCCACTGCTATGTGTAAAATGGATAACCAACAAGGACCTACTATATAGCACATGGAACTCTCTGCTCAATGTTATGTGGCACCCTGGATGGGAGGGGAGTTTGGGGGAGAATGGATAAATGTATTATGTATGGCTGAGGTCCTTCGCTGTTCACCTGAAACTATCAGGCTTTACCCCAAGACAAAACAAAATTCTTTTAAAAAAATGAAAGACAATGACCCACAAACCTGTGAAACATCTACAGTTCAAAATAATAATCATCACAGATTCAAGCAGATATGCTCACCATCCCACACTGGAAGTTTTGTTGGATTTGAACATCGCTGTCATCTCAGTTAACTCCTGGGGTGGGCATTGGGACCCTCTCTCTATTCAACTTCTGGAAATCTGGTTTGTCCATGAGGTTCTATATTCCAGAATCCTGTTTCAGTGCTTTAGTGCCTAGTCATGACTCTAACTGCTGCTGCTGCTAAGTCGCTTCAGTCGTGTCCAACTCNCGTGTCCGACTCTGTGCGACCCCATAGATGGCAGCCCACCAGGCTCCCCCATCCCTGGGATTCTCCAGGCAAGAACACTGGAGTAGGTTGCCATTTCCTTCTCCAATGCATGAAGGTGAAAAAAGAAAGTGAAGCCGCTCAGTCATGTCCGACTCTTAGCGACCCCATGGACCGCAGCCTGCCAGACTCCTCCATCCGTGGGATTTTCCAGGCAAGAGTACTGGAGTGGGTTGAGTCCAGTAGTTTCGCCATAAACATTTTGCTTCAAACAATTTCGCTGCAAACAGTTTTGCCACACAACTAATTGGCCATAAGACAACTGTACCGTGAAAGATAAAAATAACTAAAATAATCACTTTGCTGTACCCCTAAAATTAACACAACATTGTTAATCAACTACACTCCACTATAACAAAAAAAAGAAAACAAATCCTTAAAATGTTCTATGGGAACAAAATTTTAACCAGAATTCTATGTATTCAAGTTCACGCCTATGAAGCAATAAAAATGTTTAATTCAAATTTACATATTCATTTTAAAAATAAAATACCAATATTTTACTAAAAATAAAATAAATAGGGACATTAAAAAGGACATAATAAATCACGAAAAACTAATAACAAAATTTTTAAAGATTTTATTATGAAAATGAAAATTGTTATTCATAGGGCTTCCTTAGTGGCTCAAAGAGTAAATAATCCACCAGCAATGCAGGAGACCCAGGTTCAATCCCTAGGTCGGGGTGGTCCCCTGGAGGAGGGCATGGCGACCTACTCCAGTATTCTTGCCTGGAGAATTCCATGGACAGAGAAACCTGGCAGGCTACGGTCACAAAGATTCATATACAACTCAGAAACTGACACTTTTCTTGTTTCTTCATAATGAAGAAAACACAAAAATATTTGAATTCATTTCAAATGTGTCATTCAGGATTCTATTTGTATTCAAGTCTATTTAAGGAGAAACAATGATTCTCCCTTTCTCAAAGTTGATCATGAAGGATCCGGGATCGAATGTCGGACGTTATGTTCTTTACAATATTGAAAAATCTGCTTGAAAGTCTCTTCATATTTCCCTGGAGGTAAACAAACAGAGGAGGGGTGCTGCTATTTCCTGTCGACATGAATTACTTATAGAACGAGTAGCACACACCTGGACCACATTTAAATATTCCGTCTATCACAAGCCCAGTCTTTATAGTTCCCCAAGTCACTTAAGCCAGATTCTGTGCCAAATACCAAAATTCTGGCTGCATTTTGTTCTCCACTATCAAATAGCCAAAAATATTTCACCCTTTTCAAGAAATGTACCAAGAATCAGGTAACTGTTTCTTTTGGAGGAGATAGGAGGAGCTTGATTCTTCTTTTGCCTTCAACTTCTAATATTGTGTCATAAATCTGGTAAAGTGAAAGTTGCTCAGTCGTGTCTGACTCTGTGATCTCCGTGGACTATACGGTCCAAGGAATTCTCCAGGCCAGAATACTGGAGTGGGCAGCCTTTCCCTTCTCCAGGGAATCTTCCCATTTCAGGGATCGAACCCAGGTCTCCTGCATTGCAGGCAGATTCTTTACCAGCTAATCCACCAGGGAAGCCCAAATTTGGTAAAGACAGTGTTAAAGAGTAAGCCGTTATATCTAAAAAGGCTAAACAATAGGCTATTTTTTCAAAGTGTTTTTTTTTAAATTTATGTGAGTCGTGTTTTTTATGTCTTTGTTGAATTTGTTACAATATTGCTTCTGTTTTATGTTTTGGATTTTTGGCTACAAGTCGTGTAGGATCTTAGCTCCCCTACCAGGGATCAAACCCCCACCCCCTGCATTGAAAGGTGAAGCATTAACAACTGGACCAGCATGGAAGTCCCAAGAATAGGTCATTAAGCTCTCAAAAACTGTTTGAATTACTAGCCACATCTTTTACGTTTGTCATAGCTTAGTAAACTTTTGGTTTTGATAGTTGGGAGGGATGCCTGTGTTCACAGAAGGATTTGTAAACTGTTATGTTATTTTCTAGAGCTTACCTGATGGCTCAATGGTAAAGAATCCACTTTACTTGTGCAGGAGACAAAGGTCCAATCCCTGGATCAGGAAGATCCCCTGGAGAAGGAAATGGCAACCCACTCCTGTATTCTTCCCTGGACAGAGGAACTTGGTGGGCTACAGTCCAGAGGGTTGCAAAAGTTAGACACAACTTAGCAACTAAACCACCACATGTTATTTCCTAGATTAGTGTGCAATTTAATTTACACCCTCTTATTTCACACTTTCAATAAGTTTGCTTATCATCATATTTTCTATTAAATCCATATATGCAATTACTATCTTTCACTATTTTAAGACTACCACGCTTATATATCACTGTAGAGTCCATTTTAAGGCCTTAGATTTATAGAACATAAAAATGGGAGTATTGTAACAATGGAGAAATAAAACCAACTGTCCACCAATTGAAGCCAAACTTAAGGTGAAAATACCTAGAATCCATATATAGTCATACATCTGTTCTCATTCATTTGGATGGGGAAGGACCTATTGGAATTACTGTGGTCCTGAGACTCTGGCTGGCAAAGCCCCAATAAATTGAGATAAACCACCTGAAAGACATAATGAGTGACAGCCCCTTTTCAGAAAGCCCCTTATGAGCAATAGTGATGCCACGATCCCTCCATAGACCCTCTCCATCCTTGTGCTTTGTTAGCAGTCATGTCTGACTCTTTGTGAGTCCATGGACTGTAGCCCATGAGGCTCCTCTGTCCATGGGATTTTTCAGGCAAGAATACTGGAATCGGTTGTCATTTCCTTCTCCAGGGGATCTCCCCAACCCAGGGATCAAACCCATAGCTCCTGAATTGTCTGCATCGGCAGGCAGATTCTTTCCCACTGAGCCACTTGAGAAACAAGGCCCTCTCCATAGCCCTATTCTCATGTCTATTCCAAACCCAAGAATAGCTGCAAGTGAAAGAGAACATATACCCAGAATCTAAACTCTTTCCCTCTGCCAAGAGGACAGACTGCCGAGCTGTGGGTGCTTAGGAAACCCAAGTCATGTGCTCGCTTCGGCAGCACATATACTAAAATTGGAACGATACAGAGAAGATTAGCATGGCCCCTGCGCAAGGATGACACGCAAATTCATGAAGCGTTCCATATTTTTCAAAAAATGGGCCAAAGACCTAAATAGACATTTCTCCAAAGAAGACATACGGATGGCTAACAAACAGATGAAAAGATGCTCAACATCACTCATTATTAGAGAAATGCAAATCAAAACCACAATGAGGTACCACTTCACACCAGTCAGAATGGCTACGATCCAAAAGTCTGCAAGCAATAAATGCTGGAGAGGGTGTGGAGAAAAGGGAGCCCTCTTACATTGTTGGTGGGAATGCAANTGGTGCATGGGGAGGACCCAGGGAGATGTTATGGGGTGGGAGGTGGGAGGGGATTCATGCTTGGGAACACATGTACACTCGTGGGGAGTTCATGTCAATGTTTGGCAAAACCAATACAGTATTGTAAAGTAAACTAAAGCTAAAATAAAAATTTTAAAAAAATAAAAAATAATAATAATAAAAAGAAACCCAAGTCAGCCCTCTCCAGACTAGCCAAGGTTTGGAAAATAACAGTCATACTTGCATTTTTCAAAAATAAATATTTAAAGTGTGTGCTTTTCCCCACGTACTTCACATTTCTTTTTGTCTTTACTTCCATCTCCAAAAGGCAACCCATGCTGGTGGTGCTCACAATTATTTCAAACCCTGAAAAGGCACCGGCTTCATCCCTGGAATCAGCCTGTCATGCTGGACACATCTATTGAGCATCATATCCAATCCCTTTTTATTGTATTGTACAAATAAAATCAGATTGAAGAGCAAGTGCTCATACCTCCTGTAAGGAGCAACAGTGGGAACCTCATGGAGAGGCAGAGTCTGATCACATCGGGACAGCACAAAGCTAGGAGGGAAGGAGAAGAAAGTGAAGGATTTCCTGGAGAATGCAGTCTGACTTCTTAACGCTCTACAGCTGAGGCTGCAGCTGTCAACCTCATAGGAGGGGGAAACAGCAGGAGGAATGGGACCCAGAGCCTGTACTGATGACAAGTGAGAACAAAGAACTCACAGAATGCAGCCAGCAGAAAGACATTTTGGAAGCTTCGCTCTCGTCAGCTAAGAGGACCTTAAAAGAGAGTGGTCTTTAACAACGTAGCGAAGAAACACTCAGCAGTAAATTGCAGAAATAATGCTAGGATGAGGGAGAAAGAAACCATAATTCAGGCCTGAAAATAATAGAATCTCAAAGGGAGATCATTTATTCCATCTGTTAATTTCCTAAACAAGGAAACTGAGGCTCAGGAAGATGTGAGTTGTTCAAAGCCACAGAGTTCTTAGAATATCACTTTGCAAATATGTTTTAGGTCAATTCCCATAAATTTCTGCTTTAAAACAAAAATAAAAAGCACATGCCACTGTCAAAATTCATAGTTTGAGTTCTCCCAAAAGTGGACCTTAAGCCAAGGATGTTGGTATGTTTGGGAGCTACAGGAAATGTTGATGTGGGAGTGGGATTGTAACATAGATGGAAAGAGTGCCAATAAAGCAATAAGACAATCAAGGGTGTATTTATTGATGTGTTAAATCCAGCAAATTGCTCCTCTTGGCCCTTAAAGATAATCCAACTGGTTGTGTCTGGGAGTGGAATAGAGAGAGTGCATCAGAGTTCTCTCACTTGTGGAAACAGAAGCCAGAGTATTTTTCCATCAACTCCCATCCATCACTGGATGAAGCATGTGCCTAAAAAGAGATAATTCTCTGGCCCTTCCATCCTGCTCTGCACGTGGGCTGAGTGGACTTCCATTGTTGCAGAATAAGTCCTTAGACAAAAATTTGGAGATTCTGATGACTAGATAGCAACATGAATGCAGAAGATACAAAAGTCTGAAGGATATGTACAAGGTACCAATCGTGTGTGCTATACCAACCTACCATATACTTAGCTTGCATTTCTGCTCACCTCTATTCTAGAGATTAAGTAGTATAGATTCCATTTTTCTCTTCTTCACTGTGTGATGTGATTCCTTACAGACATGATAGGGATGGCACACATGCAAATGCTACCCTATAACTTGTCCTTCATCTGTTTTTGCAAATTCTGCACCCTAAATGCTACATCACTGGCTTGAAATATGCATAACATATTTTATATCCAAATCCCCCTGTTTATCAGATTGTATTATCATAACGCACAGCATGAACACACAGGTGTGCAATTTATTTTGTTAGCTTTCAAACTGGTATAAATATATCCTAAACTTCTGAAAATTATAGCATTTTAAATTTAATGGGCTATAAGAAGATAGAATTCAGAGCATGGAATTTGGAAACATGACCTAATCCTCAGTGCCTTCGTTAATATATCAAAAAGATATATAGGCATATGTCATATCAGCTTTACAAATAAACACGTATAGCTCATTGAATTTAAAAAAGAAGCCTGTATTTCAAATAAAATGGTATGTCTTCTACTGGAGTTGCCTGAAGTNTTGCCTGAAGTATTATTTGGAAAGTTGATTTCCAGAATAGTTAAATTTAAAGTCTTTTTAATGTACAAATCTCTGACAAGAACTAGAAGTCCAACCTATCACCCTGAAAAAAAGATAAAATAAATGTAGATTCAAAAAGGACTTGAATTTCTTTAAAGCTCTCAGAAAAATGTTACCGTTTAGTAATGACATTCCCTATTCATTTGACCTCAGCTTGACACACTGAATTGGTCTGAACATCTGTGGCCAGACACCTAAGTTCTACATCTTAACTCTTGCTTTTCAAATTTGTACAGAAATGCACATTAAAAGAACGCCAAGGCTAGAGCCAGAGACAATAACAGAAGCAAATTCATAAGTAATTATAAAATCCACCTCTCCCCATGCAAAGAGGTTACCAACACTGCCCTGCCAACTTTGATAACATTTCACGTGGAAATAGCTCAGACTTAGAGAGACATCATGCTTCTTACCTGATTCCATGGATGCCAAATGCCTCAATTAATGATACCTGAACCACGTTTCTCAAACTAAAATAAAATCAGAACATCCTGTGACAGAGTACCAACTAGATGGGCATATGATGGATTATAAGAGGTGTATGGAATAGAGGGGGTGGTGTTAGATTATTTCAAAACAGACAAGAACATTTAGGAAGCGAGCAAATCTACAAATTAATTTTCATGAATACGTTACCTGTTTCCCATAATGTAACACTAGAGAACTCAGGCCCAGAAGGATGGAGGGGAACAATAGACTTTATGGTCACAGGTTTCGGTGATTCTTCATGTTCTCAGCCCTGGCCACACATTAGAATTACCTGAAGGACTATGACAAAGCACAGTACGCAAGTGTGACGGACATCTCTGAGGTTAAACTCAGGAATTGAGACAATTTTAATGTTCAACCAGAGCTGAGAATTACCTACCATTTTTGTAGTAAAGAACAATTCTTCAGGGGGCCTTAAAAGACACCATTTTAAAATTAATTTCCTAAGAAGTCATGATTGAAATATTCAATTGTCTATAAACATTTAATCTTAAAAGTAGATAAGTAGTATATTGAATTATTCAATAGAAATTCACTAAGCACCTACTG
This sequence comes from Redunca redunca, assembly GCA_006410935.1. Taxonomy (NCBI): domain Eukaryota; kingdom Metazoa; phylum Chordata; class Mammalia; order Artiodactyla; family Bovidae; genus Redunca; species Redunca redunca. The sequence goes on from SJYQ01001316.1 coordinate 603,209, forward strand.
TGTGCCAGATATAGTAAAAATAATACATACATAAGGATTAGTAAAACATGATTGCTGTCCTTCTGTGTAGATGGAACACATTTGTTGATAGGATGATCATAAAGTGCTGGAATAAATGTCTTAAGATGCTGTATAAGATACAGGCGAAAAACAGAAAAGAAAGTAGCTAATTTTACCTAGGGGAATCAGAGAGAGTTTCATAGAAGAGGCAAAAATTGGGTGTTCATTCAAGAAAAGTTAAATCCTGGAAAACTTGAAAAAAGTGAAATAAAGATCAAGGTTTTAAAATCTGGGCTCCTATGGATAAAGGGCTTGAATAGACATTTCTCCAAAGAAGATATACAAATGAACAATAAGCACATAAAAAGAATCCTTCACATCATGAATCATTAGAGAAATGCAAGTCAAATTCATGAGGAGCTACTACTTCACATCTATTAGAATGAATACTACTGAAAAAAACACTCAGAAAATAAGTGTTGGCAAGCATATGGGGCAACTGGAACACTTGTGTACTGTTGGTGGGAATATAAAATGGCACAGCTACTGTGGAAAGGAGTAGGATAGCTCCTCAAAAAATTAAAAATAAAATTACCATATGATCTAGCAATTTGGTGTATGGCCTAAAGAACTGAAAGTAAGGTCTCAAAAGAGATATTTGTATACTCAAGTTTGAAGCAGCAAAAGTAACTCAAGAGTCCGTTGATATATGAATAAATAAGCAGAATGTGATTTGCACATACAATGGAATAACATTCAACCTTAGAAAGGAAGGGAATTCTGACAGATACTATAGTATGGATGAAATTTGAGGACATTATTCTAAGTAAAATAAGCCAGTCACAGACACATACACACACACAAAACCGATTATATGGTATCATTTATATTAAGTATATATAATATAGTCAAATTCATAGAGACAGAAAATAAAAAGGTGGTTTCCAGGGACTGGGAAGAGAGGGGAATAGAGAGTTGTCATTTAATGGGTGTAGAGTGCCAATATTACAAGATGGAAAGAGTTTTGTACGATGTATGATGATGATAGCTGCACAAAAATATGAATGTACTTAATACTACTGGACTGTACACTTTAAATAGTTAACATGGTCAATTTTATATTATGTGTGGTTGTTGTCATTTAGTCACTGCTGCTGCTGCTCCTAAGTCGCTTCAGTCGTGTCCGACTCTGTGCGACCCCATAGATGGCAGCCCACCAGGCTCCCCTGTCCCTGGGATCCTCCAGGCAAGAATACTGGAGTGGGTTGCCATTTCCTTCTCCAATGCATGAAAGTGAAAAGTGAAAATGAAGTCACTCAGTCCTGTCTGACTCTTCGCGACCCCATGGACTTCAGCCTACCAGGCTCCTCCGTCCATGGGATTTTCCAGGCAAGAGTACTGGAGTGGGGTGCCATTGCCTTCTCCGCATTTAGTCACTAAGTCGTGTCCAAACCTTTGCAACCTCATAGACTGTAGGCCTTGAGGCTCCTCTGTCCATGGGATTTCCCAGGCAAGAATACTGGAGTGGGTTGCCATTTCCTTCTCCAGGGATTGAGCCCACATTTCCTGCACTGGCCGGTGGATTCTTTACCACTGAGCAACTGGAGAAGCCCATATTGTGTGTATGTGTTAGTTGCTCAGTTGTGTCTGACTCTTTGCTATCCCCATGGTCTTTCCATGGAATTCTATAGGCAAGACTGCTGGAGTGGATTGCCAGTCCCTTCTCCAGGAGATCTTTCCAACCCAGGGATCAAACCTGGGTCTCCTGCATTGCAGGCAGATTCTTTACCATCTGTGCTACCAGGGAAGCCCATATTATGTGTATCTAAACACAATTAAAAAAATTTTTTTTTTTTTTTACAATTTTAAAAGAGAAAGGCCATGGATTCCCATACTCTCTCAGTAGCAGCACTTTCTCTTTAGTTTGGAAGTTTATTCTGGGGCTAACCAGTGATTCTAAATACTCAGTTTTTCACAAGGTGAGAGAGGTGGTCCAGGTAAGTAACAGTGGAGTACACAAGATTAAAATTCAGGGTGGTTTTTGCTGGGCAGAGGTGTCTACACAAGACATAGCATTCAACAATGGGATATGAACTTGGGATACCCACAGCCAGATTGGCAGAATTTCAGAGTCAGCCTTAAAAAGTAGTGAATTAAATAAGATATATCAAATATGCAAACCAACTCCAAAGAATCACAAGAAGAGATAGAGTCAGGAGTAATAAGAGATAAGATGAAAGTGAAGGATGACTGGAAATAGGAAAGGGAAGATATTTGGGGGAATTTCTGAAAATCCTGAATGGAGATGGGATTAAGTCCCTTTCCCTATTTCCATTGCCTTATGCATTAGAATATACTAAGGGACTGGTAAGAGTCTGGTATTTATCAACTTCTCATCTTAAGGAGCTGGAGCTTAAGCCCAAGAATGTAAGCTAGACGACAAAACCGAGTTATCTGATTAGAAAAGGAAGAGGTCAATTTTCATGGACAAGGACAGTTGGAGAAAGAAGACTATGGAGTTGATGTCTTAGTCACTTTGGAGGGCCCCTATCCAGAATGTTCTTCTAATTTGTAGAAGTCAGGGCTTATCCATTCAACAAATCATCTGTATATGCATTTATTACTCGTAAGGCCCAAGAAACAAACAAGGGATCATCAGAACAGTGTTTTAAAATCCTCCTCCGCTTGGGAATTGCTCCGGGTCTCTCTTTCTTCCTTTGGTTTTTTACAGTCTCATTCCTAAGCTTCCCTCTGTCACAAGCTCGAATGGCATCACCACTTGGTTTACTTGCCTGTTCTTGCTTTTTGTTTTCTTTCTTTCTCTATTTCTCTCAACTCATTTGACTTGATGACCGAGTTTTCTATTATTTACCTTGTTCATGTTCTGGCATTTTGACACTCAGTTCTACATCCCTCAAGCTCTACACTGTGCTCAGATCCCCAATTCCCCATGAGAGGGAGTATAGGTAGGTCCCCAATCTTGGAATTATCAAAGTAAGAGAGAAAGTGCCATTCTGCTTCTTCCCAGTGCCTATCAGTTTTGTTAACCAAACCTTCCCCTTTCTCAGAAACAGTCCACAGACTTGGAGTTAGCTCTTGGCTTTATGATGTGAAGGGCCACTATCCAACCCCCATCATGATATGATCAAATGAAGAAAGAGATCAGTCGTAACCCTCAGAGATTTGAATCTCAGCCCTTCCACTTATCAGTTTTATGAAACTTTGTGTCTCTGCCACAACTTCAGTAAAATAAGAATAATAATATCTTTATATAGTACAAATACTATTGAGGAGAGTGAACCATTTAGAAATCCATGTAATTCATTCATCTACACATACCAAATGCTCAATAAATTATAGCATCATTGTTATTTCTGCTCACAGATTTTGCTCCAAAAATCATTGACACATGAACCATTGAATGTTAGCATCAAGTAAGCATTGCTAGATTGCATGCAGTTCAAGAAAATAATAGAAAACAAAAAGCAAGACCCAATGGGGTTCTCCTTCAAGTGACTCACCAAATTTGTTTTTAGAAAAAAATAATTACATAAAGAATCTCATATTAAGACAACTCTTTCAAAGCTTTTTATCTGTTTACATTTGTTTCAGGAAAATTGAACAGCCTCTCTCCCTCCCCCTCCCCCATTTTACCCAGCTCCACCCTTTTCTCTAGGAAGTTATATTTTTAAAAAACACCTCAGAGACAACCTATATTAGGTGAATAATTTGGAGCCAAAGAAGTCTGTTTCATTTTATTTGTTTTCCTCTAGTTTGATAAAGTGACAAATATCACTTGATTTGTCCCTAAAGTATTCAGTGTTAGATTTCTTTTCTTACTGAGAAATAGGAATATACAGTTATTCTTCCTCTCCTATACATAAATTCCAAATGCTATCTTAGCAGGATTATGAAATAAAAATGAATGCTTTTTTAAAGCATTTATGGAGACTGGGGAATAAATGATAGAATTTTCTTATATTTCTTGTATATGCAGATAACAGATACATTTAATGCAAGAAGGAAATAGAATTTTAATAGAATTTTTAACTAAAGATCTTGAAACAAAACTAGACATACATTTTAATTGAATTTCTGGCTCAAATTACAGCAAACCATTATAAATCATTAGGAATCAGTTTTAAAACTGCTTTCACTTTTCCCCGTATTACAAACACAGAGGTAAGCTTTTACAGCTTCAGATAAGTGTTAATAAATTACCCGAATTTCAAAATTAATGGCTGCCCGGCTGCTTTAGGGAGATATCATTGTGTTTCATGAATATTTTGATTTTGTGATTAGATCAAAATGCACTGAATTCCTAAACAGTCATAACCAAGGTCTGCTGATCATAAACTGTTCTTTTTTAATAAATTATATTCCTCACAAATCTGCTGATATGGAATAATTAGAAATTGGTTGCCTGCATTTACTGTAATATTTGCATGACTTTAGATCTCCACCTACTGATCTAGAGGCTGGCAGGAAATGTACATTTTGTACATTTCTAAATATACCTTGCCTGCAGAGATAATGGTTTATATTGTGATGGTAAGAAGGTTTTTATTTGCAAAAAACAAAGAGGTGTCACTTGCCAGTTCTGGAAGACATTGATTAGGCAGTTTATGTCATTCCTATTCAGAAGTTATTATTTACAGCTTTCTTGTTTCCCTTCCTTTGTAGGAGATAAAGATCTGTATCTTGTAAACTGCTCAAAGAGTGTCTATTTTGTCTTTTTAGGGAGTCTTGAAACACATTTTCTAGAATGCAAACATCCTGAAACTAAATGTAAACTGAGTAAAATACAATATCCTAATTTATTATAATATCTCCAAGTACAATCTTTAAGTTAACTACTTCATAAATAGTTACATGGTGTTAAAAAAAAAAAAAAAAAAAGCCCCAGGTATAAATCTGTCCTTTGCCGTGTAAAGCACATGTATCTAAATTTGAATCTGTACAACCTACACTATGTAATCTGATAGCTAATCAGTCATATGGTAGAAACCACTGATTGCTAACACATAAGACTACTCTTATTCCTCTAAATTTAATGATATTTTACAAAGTTGAGTGACTCCAGGAGTTAAAAGTTTGTGTTTTGGAATAGTCTGTTACAATAAGATTTATGGAGCATTTCTGCAAGGCTGTTTGTGAGAGAGGTTTTCACCAAAGAACAAGAACAATTCTTGATAAAAGCCAGAGAAAGATTCAGGTGAAGTGGACAGGAGACTTCAAGGTCTTTCCTATTATCATTTCAAGGCCCCAGGGGAATAAAGAAGGGACTCCCGAGGTCATGGTTTACTCCAGTGATGGCACAATTGGCTTCCTCTGCATTTCATAAGCTAAGGTCAAAAGGTTCCCTAGCCTCCTATAATCACAACACAGAGCAGTCCTTCCAAGGGTCTCTGACGTTGGACTGGGCTCAAGTCAGTTGTCTTGGTTATGATCCATGGCACCTGGCGTTTCCTCGAAGAACCTGAAACTTTAGTCAGTCATAATTACTTACCCTTCAGATTCGTTGCAATTCCTCAATTAACCACAAACACAAGAGGAAGTAAAAAGAAAGGCGACCATCAAATGGTAAGTCCACAGAAAGATTTTTAATAAACAATGTTTAACCTTAAAGAAAGATTCTACCAGTCCAGAACAGTAAATGCATAAATGCCTATAGGAAACATAGAACTAAGATAACAGTCATATTTATAATTTAAAAGCTAGGCCTATGATGGTTTAGCATGTTAGCAAATTTATCTAAGGATCTACCCCCACATCCTGATTAGAGTCCAAGAGCGCTAACATCAAACTCAGAGCATAAACTAAAATCTAGCTTACCTCCCAGGGCTGCTATGTGGATAAATGAGATAAGGTATGTAAGATGCTTAAGTGCCTGGAGTATAGTAAACAATAAATATTATATAAAAACACAAAACAAATCACAGCCATGGAAATACTAACGCTTTTATGGAGACAAACTTTCAGCATGAATTTTGTGTTCTCATCTGACCTTTTTTACACATTTACTCTGTTTCAGCCATCTGCAATTTCTACATAAATCTTTATTTATGCTTCTATTTGCATTACAAAAAAAAAAACTCAGGTGAGAATCTTTTTTTTAACTGAAAACTGAGGGCAACTACATTAGTCATACATGTCAGAATTTGCATACGTGAAGGCCTCTCCATAGCCACAAGCAGCTCTATGCTCCCCATGTAAGGGGAAATCTACACTGTAGAATCACATTTTCCCAAAAGCAACCCTGTCATCAGGAAGCTTAAATCAAGTTAAAATATATTCTTCCCTCTGAGTACCTTTATGTACCACAGATGTATGTTTTTAACATTTTAACTAATTCTTTCCCAAGCATCTGGCCACTATTATAAAATAAAAGAAGCATTTCTAATAAAAGTGGCTTTCTCAAAAATGACTTACCGACTTAATAACTATTTTTATTGAACAAGTGTTCTATGCTAGGCCTTTGGGATATAGAGATGAATAAGGCCAGGTACCACCTTCAGGAAACTGAGTCTATTGAGCAATTACAGTTCAGCATGACCAGTTTGGTGACAGAAGTACAGTGTACCATGGGAACAAAGGAAGGTCTCTAAAACCAACTCCTGGTCAAGGAAAGCTCTCTGAGATGCTTGGAGTTTACTAAGACCAGGAAGAATGCCATGGACTGGATGGACCGTATTGTGTTCCTTCAAAATACATATGCTGAAGCCTTAACCCTCAATATTATAGCATTTGGAGATGGGAGCTTTTGGGTGATAATTAGAGTTGAATAAGGTCTGATGCAAATACTTATCTCAGTTTGTAAGCCTTTTATATCTGAGTCTTACCAGTTTTATCTGACGGTCTCCCCTGGTTCGCAGCTGGCTTTCCTACTTGAATGTGACAAATTATTTTCTGCCTTATGACCTTTGCATATTCAGCTTCACTAGCTTTGAATCCCCACTCCCTACCTTCTTACCTAACCCTCCTTCCCCTCCCATCTGATTTGACCGACAATGTAAATCTATGAAGATTTCCATCTATAGACCTAAGAGACATATACAAAACACTCCACCCAACAAGAGCTAAACACACATTCTTCTGAAATATACATAGAACATTCTGTAGAATAGACCATGTGCTAGATCTAAAGCAAATCCCAATAAATTTTAAAAAATAGAAAAATAACACAAAATATCTTTTCTGACCACAGAGGAAGGAAATTAAAAGTCAATATCAAAAAGAAATTTGCCAAACACAGAAATATGTAGAAATTAAACAACACACCCCTAAAAGATAACGGATTAAAGAAGAAATCAAATGGATATTAGACAATTTGAGATAAATTAAAGACACAACATACCAAAACTCATTGGATACAGTTAAAACAGTGCTTCAAAGGAAATTTATATCTATAAATGCTTATATTAAAAGGAAGAAAGATCTCAGATCAACAACTTGAACTTTCACCTTAAGACGTGGGGGAAAAAAAAGAACAAACAATCCCTAGAGCAAACAGGAGGAAGTAAATAAGAAAGACTAGGATGGGAGTTAGTAGCAATGTCTGAGATTAGGGTTGAGAAATATTCTAAGACCATTTCGAGGCCAAGAAGAAAAAAGTTCTTGTGGAATTATGTGGTCAGAGTTTTGAGGTCAGGTCTGGGGGTAGAGTGAAACCATAAAAGTATATTCTGAATTCTGGGACTTGTAACATAAATCTTCAAGAAGAGTTCCCTCTTTTATGCTTATATTTTGAGCATAAATATTCTGCTTGTGTTTCTAGAAGCATGCTGTCCTGCTAGGATCCTTCAAAACCTTCTTTAGTGGGCATGTTACCAAGACATCTGAGTCTCCCTGGGAAGAGTGAATTACAATAGTCTAAATATTGCTACTGGGTCCAGGTAGAACCACAAGAACTGTCTGATTCCATCCTCACATGAATGAATGCCATGGTAGTGGACTAGACTGAACTTCTTTAAAATAACTTCTATGGCTGCTGCTGCTGCTGCTGGTAAATCACTTCAGCTGTGTCCGACTCTGGGCAACCCCATAGACGGCAGCCCACCAGGCTCCCCTGTCCCTGGGATTCTCCAGGCAAGAACACTGGAGTGGGTTGCCATTTCCTTCTCCAATGCATGAAAGGCATGAAAGTGAAAAGTGAAAGTGAAGTTGCTCAGTCGTGTCCGACTCTTAGCGACCCCCATGGACTGTAGCCTACCAGGCTCCTCCGTCCATGGGATTTTCAGGCAAGAGCACTGGAGTAGGGTGTCATTGCCTTCTCCGAACTCCTATGGCACATTTTGGTTACTTGGATATTGAACAGTTCCAGCTCCACTTCTCTGAAGCTATTAGATGACACTGGTCTTGCCTAAATTCTTGTATTCTTTAGATACTTATTTTGATGTCTGAAATTATCATACTAATTCATACATTTTGTAGCACAATATACAGTGGTGCTTACTAACTTGCTTTCTGAATCTTGATTTCCTGAGTTCAAATCCTGGTTCTGCACCTTAGCTAATTGTCTGGCCTTGGGCAAGTTACTTAACCTATCTGTGCCTCAGTTTCCTTATGTAAAATGGAGATATAAATAACCATGTGCAGTTTTTAAGTAAATAAACTAATAACTACTTTAAAAGTCTTTAGTAGGATGACTACCATGCAAGTGAATACATGCTGGTCATAATATTTTCGATGAAGGATTTACACATAATCTTATTTAATTCCATAACCAACTTTGGAGGTATTTTATTCTTGGTTGACAAACTGAGAGACAGTGGTCCAGAAGCCAAAGTTTCTCAGAGATCCATATCTGGAAAATGGGTTTAGACGCAGTTTTTTTCCTCCTTGTGAAAGTGTGAGTCACTCAGTCGTGTCCGACTCTTTATGACCCCATAGACTATAGCCCGCCAGGCTCCTCTCCATGGGATTTCCTAGGCAAGAATCCTGGAGGGGATTACCAATCCCTTCTCCAGGGGATCTTCCTGACCCAGGGATTGGACCCAGCATTGCAGGCAGATTCTTTACCTTCTGAGCCACCTGGAAAGCCTTTTTAGCTCCTTCAGTTCAGTTCAGTCGCTCAGTCATGTCCAGCTCTTTGCGACTCCATGAATCGCAGCTTGCCAGGCCTCCTTGTCCATCACCAACTCCCGCAGTTCACTCAGACTCACGTCCATCGAGTCAGTGATGCTATCCAGCCATCTCATCCTCAGTTGTCCCCTTCTCCTCCTGCCCCCAATCCCTCCCAGCATCAGAGTCTTTTCCAATGAGTCAACTCTTCGCATGAGGTGGCCAAAGTACTGGAGTTTCAGCTTTAGCATCATTCCCTCCAAAGAAATCCCAGGGCTGATCTCCTTCAGAATGGACTGGTTGGATCTCCTTGCAGTCCAAGGGACTCTCAAGAGTCTTCTCCAACACCACAGTTCAAAAGCATCAATTCTTCAGCGCTCAGCCTTCTTCACAGTCCAACTCTCACATCCATACATGACCACAGGAAAAACCATAGCCTTGACTAGACGGACCTTAGTCCAGTGCTTTTCACACGGCCATGATGTTAACAGGCAGCTGAATACACTGAGACAAGTTCATGGGTTCCATAGCCAGGTAGATTTTGGTTCGGCCTCAGCTTACTCATCTTCTAGTGTATCTTCGGCCAAAGTACTTCACCTTTAAGCTACTTTTATAAAATGTGTGTGTGTGTACTTAGTTGCTCAGTTGTGTCCAACTCTTTGCAACCCCATGGATTGCTGTAGCCCATAGAGCTCCTCTGTCCATGGAGATTCTTCAAGCTAAAATGCTGGAGTGGGTTGCCGTGTCCTCCTCCAGGGGATCTTTTCAACCCAGGGATCAAATCCAAGTCTCCCACACCGTGTGGCAGGTGGATTCTTTACTGTCTGAGCCACCAGGGAAGCTCCTATTTATAAAATGAGCATACTAATCCCTACCTCATGAAGTTATTATAAAATGACTGAGGAAAAAATATCTAGCCTCATGCCTACTGCATATTATTAATATATGATCAACAAATGTTGATTTTCTCTCTATCACATCTCCTCTTAGCAAAGAAAATATTCTCTCTTTACAGTAAACTGCTCAAGAGGATCCCTCTGTGGCTGTCAGATCAAGAGTCAGCTTTTGAATGCTCTCTCCGTGCTTTGTAATGTTAAACATTTAATACAATTGTTGTAACTAAGATGTGCTTATTATTACTGAATGGGATGGATGTGAAAAACCGAGACTTAATAGCAAGTTTGCTACAATTTTAATTCATTGAAATGCCATGTGGAGGGGCAAATTGAGGTCTCATTTTAATTGTGTTTTGAATGCTACAAAACAAAGAGCAAATAAATTTAAAAATGAAAGCAGAATGAGTGGCAAGGGTCCTAGGGAGATAACACATATCTCGATAATCTAGTTCCGGAGAAACATCCCACACTCCCCGCCTTTCTCATGGAATTTGAATGTCCAGGTTTATGTGACCAAGTTGAGTATTTACTATAAATTAGAAGATTTATATGGATAGAGGGAAAAGTTACTAAAGATATAAAACAAAATTCCTGTAACTGCATACAGTTTTCCTGTCTTCAGAACAAAGCAAGAGAAGAGATTTGAAAGTACTTGCCAAACCAAAAAACTAAAGCAAAGGGAAAAAAGAAAGATCCAGTCTGTGTTGTTTTCCAGTTCTTCCGGGGGGACCTGGTAGAAGAAAAAAGCAGCCCATCTGCCCTCCCCAAAACTGAAGTTTGCAGTTATTTCACTTACATTGAGAAAGAAGGAAAGTAAACAGTGGTTCAGAACAGAGGATATGGAGAGAGTGAAATGTTAGGTTTCAACAAGGGAAAATATGCATTTGCCAAGAAATCTGGAAAAATGAGATTTGATTAAAAGCAGTTATCAAAAAGATGGAAACCTCCAGGTCATTTCTAGATTTACTCAGACCAGAATCATCAACATCAAAAATATAATAATTTTTTTTTGCCTTCCATGATTGCCTGCATTTGAGCTGGAAACAAGACAGCAATATCCAAGCCTTGGCTCTCTGGCCATAGCTGAGTGACTCCAGAAAAATAGAACTCTGATGGTCATGATACAATATAATGCATTTCATTCAACTTCATTGATAAAGCTCTCCTTCTCTCTTAAATTTTCAAAAGTTATTATCCACACCTTACAAAATGGACTGAGCACTTGCAATGGTTCCATTTCCCAGGCATTAAACAGGAACCAGGGACACTTGCAGAATTATAAGAGGTCAAGGGCATATTTTATTAAGATAAATTTAAACTTCATTCTGAAGTTTGAATCACTGCCCTCTTCTTGTGTGATAGGAACACAACAGAAGATCTGTCTTCATAAGTTTTAAGTGTACAATACATGATTGTTGACTATAGATATAATATTGTAAAGCAGACCTCTGGAGCTTACTCATCTTAATTCTATTCATTCTTTGATTCTATGAATTCGACTCTTTTAGATGATTTCTATAAGGGGAATCATGCAGCATTTGTCTTTTTCTAAGACTGATCTATATCATTTAACAAAATAGCCTCAAGATTCATGCATGTTGCACTATTTCTTTCTTTTTTAAGACTGAATAGTATTTCATTGTGTATATATAAAATATATTTCTTTATCCATTCATCTCTCAATGGACATTTAAGCCGTTTTCACATTTTGGCTATTGCAAATAGTGCTACAAAATGGCTAAAAAGAAAAGGCAAGTATTTATGGGACAATGGAGAAATTGAAACCCTATTACACTACTGGTGGAAGTGCAAAATGGGCAGCTTTCATGGAAAATAGTATGGAGATTCCTTGAAAAATTAATTACCATATGATTCAGTAATTCTACTTCTAGTTATATATCCAAAAGAATTGAAATCAAAATACACATTCAAAAATGTTAGCTAATTTCATCATGGGCTTCCAGGTGGCAAATCTGCCTGCCAATGCAGGGTTTGATCCCTGAGTCTGGAAGATCCCCTGGAGGAGGAAATGGCACCCCCACTCCAGTATTCTTGCCGGGAGAATCTCATGGATAGAGGAGCCTGGTGGGCTACAGTCCATCGGGTCACAAAGAATCAGATGCAACTGAGTGTCTGAGCACAATTTCATCACACATGCATACACACACACACACACACACACACACACACACACAACACCTCTAAGTAACTCCGTTACCATTGGGAAAGGCCTTCCAAGAAAATAATAAAGACACCAAAGTTTCATTCATGCACCAATAAACCAAGAAAGCATGGTGTACAGAGTAAACTAATTGGAATCTTAAGCATAAAAAGTGACATCTATAAGGAGCCAAAGTAGAAAGGCATTTCTGCACTGCAGGTCCTCAGTATGTCTTAAAAGTGAAAAATTGCATATTCCCCATACACACTTGAGGTTTTTCATTATTTTCTGTCCAAACAATATCAAAATGATGACCCCTCTCCCTCTTTACATTGCAATACTCAAATACCTTAATGCCATAATACTCCTTTCCCAGTGGAGGGAAAGATATCACATGAACATGATGTATAGCATTGAGGGCATCCCTGATGGCAGAGTGGTGAAGAATCGGCCTGCCAGTGAAGAAGACACAGGTTCGATCCCTGCTCCAGGAAGATTCCACATGCCGAAGGGGAAACTAAGCCCACACATTGCAACTTCTGAAGCCCATGTGCCTAGAACCTGTGCTCTACAAGAGAAGGCACTGCAGCTAGCAAGTAGCCCCCACTCACCACAACTAGAGAAAAGCGCACACAGCAAGGAAGACCTAGCACAACCAAAAATAAATAAATAGTTGCAGAGATGAAAGAGGCCCTGAATTACTAGCATAACATATATATTATACTACTACAAGTCTTGGTTTTGTCTATGATTCTTACTCCAAGTCAAAATTGTAGTCAGCATACAAAATGCTATCAATTCATGTTTCCAGTACTTCATTTTTGTCAACTTGGAATGATTCACATTGGTATAATCCTTCAAACTATCTAAGGCTCTAGTATATAGTTAAAAGTAAAAATGTCTTTAATCATGATACGAATGAAATTTCAGAAAGCCTAGGGCTTTCCCAGTAGCTTAGCTAGTAAAGAACCCACCTGCAATGTAGGAGACCCTTGTTGAATTGCTGGGTCAGGAATATCCTTTGGAGAAGAGACAGACTACCCACTCCAGTATTCTTGGGCTTCTCTGGTGGCTCAGTTGGTAAAGAATCAGCCTGCAATGTGGGAGATCTGGGTTTGATCCATGGGTTGAAAAGATCGCCTGGAGAATGGCTACCCACTCCAGTATTCTGGCCTGGAGAATTCCATGGACTGTACAGTCCATGGGGTCACAGAGAGTTAGTACATGACTGAGCAACTTTCACTTTCACTTCACTTTCAGGGTATAACAGAAAGAATAAGAGACAGGCAGAAATAATCAAAATATATATTTATATAAATATATATATATGTAAGATATAAAGTATTCTGTGCAAAAAAAAAAAAAAGTGAACTAGAAGGGGAAAGATAGGAATGCCTGAATTCTATCTTTGCCCAGCAATTTCTTCCGTCTTGGAAGCACTGAGGAAACAATACATACAAGAGACAAAGATGAATGGGTACATTATCACTTTAGAATTAGCTGAGTTAGGGCCCAATACCTTAGTACAGGGTTCTCTGATAAAGCTGGTTTGGACTACGTGTTTGATGCCCAAAACCCATACAGGGCAAACCATGCCCAGTCTTAATTCCACAACTAGTCACCAAAAGTGATGTGGATTTAGAAATCTGTAAGAAAAGAGGAGCAAGAAAGAGTTTCAAGAGAGCCTTGCTACAGATTACCAATTACATCTCTTAAAGAAAATCGAAAGAAAAAAGAGGTTTTGGCACAAGAGCATATCAATTTGCAAGAGTAAATCAATCCACTAGTAAACATGGTCCTATAAATTTCTTTAATCTGACCAGAATTGGGGTATTGTAAAGAATAAGTGAGATAAAAACACTTGCCTCCCCAAAAGTGTCAAATGCTTTGGGAATTCAAAGAAAAGAGGGACATTGAAATAAAGCAGAAAGCATGTTTCTGACAATTACTTCTTCCCTATTTACCTGCTCACCTCATATTCCTCCATGTATTTCTTTAAGCTTTCTTCCAGGTACACTCATTGCTATAGACACAATCCAGGCATAATGTACCACCTGTGTTCAGATTAATCTCAACTCTAAGGCTCGGTTCAGACCTGCCTCCTGAGCTTCAGGTAGTATGCCATGTGTCTTGCATCTTACTTAACTCATTAAGTAATCTGAAACGGTTTAAATTATCTTTTAAATTTTCCTTCTCACTTCTCTGGCTCCCGGTGCATAAATTTTTAAAATCTCACCTTTTAATAGCACTATCCACCCAATTATGCAAACTGAAATGTGAGTGTCATCATTGTCTCACTCTCTTTTAATCCCCAACATCAATGTAAAAAGTACTACCAATATTAGCTACTAAGTATTTTTCCCTCCTTTTCATTCTCTCTCCTCCATAGATGATGTTAATATTTTCCACCTACTGTCATTGACTGTGGTTTTTCTTCTTCAAATCATAGCTTCCTGCTTGGTCTATCTAAAATGCAAATCTGTCCATGTCCTTCGGAAGAAGAGCTATGACAAACAAGTCAGTATATCAGAAAGCAGAGACATTACTTTGTGACAAAGGTCCATCTAGTCAAAACTATGGTTTTTCCAGTAGTCATGTATAGATGTGAGAGTTGGACCATATAGAAGGCTGAGTGCCAAAGAATTGATGCTTTTGAACTGTGGTGTTGGAGAAGACTCTTGAGAGTCCCTCGGACTGCAAGATCAAACCAGTCCATCCTAAAGGAAATCAGTCCTGAATATTCACTGGAAGGACTGATGCTGAAGCTGAAGCTCCAATACTTTGGCCACCTGATACGAAGAGCCGACTCATTGGAAAAGACCCTGATGCTGGGAAAGATTGAAGGCAGGAGGAGAAGAGTATGACAGAGGATAAGATGGCATCACTGAGAGGGGAATGGAAGGAGGGAGAGAAAGAGAGATGGCATCACTGGTTCAATGGACATGAGTTTGAGCATGCTCCGGGAGATGATGAAGGACAGGAAGCCTGGTGTGCTGCAGTCTATGAAGTCACAAAGAGTCGGACACAACTGAGTGACGGAACAATTGACATTTTCATCATCTCAGGACTGTGAAAGCCTTCATGACAGCGGAATTGCGTGAGCTTTTGGAACATAATACCTGTTAATGTATCTGCTTATGGAAGGAAGGAGGGAAGCAAGGAAGGAAGGAAAGGAGAAAAGAAGGAAGGATTATCTTTTTTAGTGAAAATTATTTTGGTGACCTATAGATATATAGAAACAATTAGAGTCAGAAAAAAAATGAGCAAAAGCATGAGATGTAATGGGTGGAGAAAACTCTGAAAGAATATATATGGCAGGAAAATAAAACTGAAAATTTTGGGCAGGTTGTAAAGGACCAGAATACCAGATTCAAGAGTCTGAATTACATTGAGAAGATAGATCACTGAAAATCTTTGAGCAGGAATGACTACATTAAAGTAGCTTTATGAAAGCAATTTATGTTTATGAGTAGGATGTATCAGAGGAGTGAGTTTGGGGAAAATGGATAGAAGTGTACTGCAATACTCAGAATGAGATATAATGACAAGTTGAATTGTGGAAGTGGATTTGGAATGGAACAAAAGTATAGACTTACGAAAAGTTTCAGGGAAAACTATTGTCAGAGAATAGGCAATGAACCTGAATTGGAGGGGAAAAGTAGGAAAATTGGATGAGTTAAAGAACGGTGATATCATTAATAAACTATGAAATTCCCAGATAGTACTAATGTAAGAAGATTAATGATGAATATAGATTGAGATACATTGAACCTGAAGGTTCTCTGAGAGGTGTATTTGGGAGATACCTAACAAGTCATTGGAAAATTCAGTCTTAGAACTCAAAAAGAGTGACCTTGCCTTCAGAAACAAATTAGGAAGTCATTTGCACAGATATGGGTATTGAGAGAGGAATGTGGATGTCTCTATGGCCCATCATCTTGAAGGTGTAACTTGTATCTAAATTACATTTTATCACATTAATAGCTAAAATGTGCTAGTGCAAAACTCTCATGAGATAACACAAGAATTCAACATTTCTCTATCATCTCTATGACCTTTATCCTGGATGTATCTAGGAATCTTTTACATATAGAATCATACATTCTGCATTCTTCTGTCCAACCTCTTGTTGATGTCTACTTCTACAAGCTGCCTGAGGGAGCAGATGGACCAATATTCAGAGAAGGTCAAAAGGAATTTCTCAGAGCTCGGTAATGGAGATGGCATAATTCCAACCAAATTTGCCAGTGTGGCATTGCCTAAGAACATTTGAAGTGAAATAAAACAGGGTCAGTGGAAGTTTCAAAAATGTGAAATGTGAAATTGTTTTGGTAGAATCATCAGCAAGGTGGATATGGAAGTCACCAAGGACTTCCTGAGACTAATATAAGGACAAAAGTTGCCAGTTGCTAAAATCAATAAGAATGATGTGTAAAGTATCCTTAATATCTCATCAGTGAAACTGGATAAAGAGTGAAGTGAATAGACTTTGAAAGAAGTACATGAGGAATAACCTGAAAGGGTGGAGCAAATATTATATTCTCTCCCTTTTCTCTCTCTCTCCCCTTCCCTCCTTCCCCCTCTCAGAAAAGCCAATATAATTCCACTTTACGAGACAAATCTAGCAGCTGTGATTTCAAAAAATGAAACTTTATGATATGTAGAGGTCTATTTTCTTATCCTTTATGTACTTAGTAACTGCTAGAACACAGAAATTAACAAACATATTTTGATTTCATCTGATCCAGAGATAATGGTACACTTATAATTCAATGCAAGGCAAAAATAATTTCTAAAACCCAAACTCAGAGGATGCAAAATAGAGGGTAAAATGTCACAAAACATTCAGTGCTACCAATTATTCATAAGAATTCCTACACTAAGGCCAGCTCTTCTCATTTTCTTACAGTAATAAGTTGCAACACTGTAATTCAAAGACAACTTAAAGGGTTTGCATGAATGGTGGTAGAGGTTCATTTTCCCTAGGGCTATGGACATTGTAAGAAATTTGGACTGTTCAGCTTATCAGATCTTGAGCATCTTTCAGAGTCCCTGTGTTGTTAATCAAGATAGATGGCAGACTAGTTAATGCTGCTGTTAGTGAGACTGTGGCAAAGATTAGAAGGTTATCAAACAGATATAAACAGGAGTTCTAGGATTCCTATCTAACATATGAAATTAACAACTAATAGGTATCTCTCTTTGATAGTTGATTTGATTGAGTGCATGTGGATAAAAGTCAACAAGTGAACAACTTGATTGTCTGCTGAATTAATAGAATGGAAGAACTTTAAATGGTTCTGAAAGCTAATTTAATTCAGAAACCTCAGTAAGGTTCCAGCTCTTTTGTGAAACTAGTGAATAAAATGTTGGCAATTCATTCAGAATGAAAATGTGAGCAGTAGCTTCTTCTGTTCCTGAAATAAAAATTAGTGTTTAAAAATTTTTTTTTAAGAGGGAGTTAAACTTATGAATATGTTCATATGATCCTCTGAATAAATATTGGAAATTAAAATAAAGGAAAGCTGCCCTTTGAATTTTGTCTTGAGTTTACAGTCATTTCTATCAATATCTCAATCTCTTTTTTGCATTTGTCTTCCCAATTTCCTTTATTTGTATTTCCTTCCTTAACAATTAAAACTGTTCCTTCTCTGGGCCCATTTAAATTTCAATTGCCAGGATAACTGGGTGTTTCAACCCCTGCTGGGCATTTTGGACTTCTATTGAGGTGTATTCAAACTATATTGAATAGAATAGACCATAGTATTTGCCCAGAGTCACCTCAAATCACCTTACCACTGTGCTTTAACCACCTTGGCCTCTCTGTCTCCCCCAACCCCAAACTGAAATCCTGCTTGGAGAAATTATATGTACTTCTTCGTCTAGCTCCTTACCTGCATTTCTCCTGGACAGATTTTAATCACCCTTCAAGCCTCAGGTGAAATATGTCTTCTTCAGAAAAGCTCTCCCTAACCACCCACTCTCCACCAGCTCCTGCTCCAAGACATGCCACCTTCTGCTTTTCTACCATACCACCTTTGTACTTAGCTAAGAAGCCAAGCAGCAAATTGGGGTTTAGAGCCTTTCTCCTCTACCAGAGTATAAGTTCTATGAAAGCAGAGGCTATGTGAGTCTAGCAGAGTGCCTGGCCCACAGAGTGAGCTCAGTAAAGCCTTGTGTTAAATGAATGACACTACAGGACAGGGGAGACGCTCAAGGTCAATTCCAGAGCCAATCCAAGACTGGCCTCTGATTTGGAAGCTGGTAGGGCCCACTTCGGACCCGCTCTAGAAACCAGATGAAAAGCCAAGGGTCTACTCAGTTAAACATCTACCCTACATCAGGCTCCTGACCATGGCTCTTGGGCTTCCCTTGTGGCTCGGTTGGTAAAGAATCCATCTGCGATGCCAGAGACCTGGGTTCGATTCATGGGTTGGGAAGATCCCCTGGAGAAGGGAAAGGCTACCCACTCCAGTACTGTGGCCTGGAGAATTCCATGGACTGCATGGTTCCTGGGGTCACAAAGAGTCAGACACGACTGAGCGACTTTCACTTTCACCATGTCTCTTAGAAGTTTTTCATGAAAGAACACCTACATACGGTGGGCCTGCTATACATGAATTGTATTTTTGACAAATTCTAAGCTGTCTTGTATAATATCTGCTCCCTTTCCATAATTTTTTTTCTATGAAGATCTGTAACTTGGTGTTTTTGTATCCCTTTAGTTAAATCAAGCGTTTCTTCTTAGTAAAAGGATAACAGGTCAAACTATAATTTCCCAAAATTTCAAGGAGTTATTCACATGCTAGCTTGAACAATGTATGAGACATGATGTTAAATGGAAAAAGCAATATTGGAAACTTCTTGTATTGTGTAAACCCTGTTATGTCATTCCAGATATCACTCTCTTAGTAAAAAGAAAAAAAATGAGGAGAAATACAAAATAATGTCAACTGTGGTTATCTCTAAGCTGTGAATTGTTGTGTTATCTTTTTATTTTTTTGTATTTCCCAAGTTTTTCTTGATGATCATGTGTTATGTCTGTAATCAAAGAAATTAGTTACTTAAACATATAGATACAGTCTAGCACATAGACTACACCAGGTAACAACTCACCTCCTCCCAACACTCCCTTTCCCTTCAAAGTTTCCAAGTCCATGCTCTCAATATTGTATAGGTCCTGATCGTTTTCCTTCCCTCTTTGTATGGAAAGAACATGGACTTTGGTGGCAGCCTGCCAAGGGTTTACTAATTTTATAATCTTAAAAGAGTTATTTAAGCGGTTTTAGTTGACTCATCTGTAAAGGAACATAATAGTAGTTCCATTTACTCCCATTTAAACAAATATCCTTGTGCTTTCCAACAAATGGCCAGGGGCACTAGTTCCATAACTTTCACAGTATCCTCAGAAAGGCATATTCTGTCTGGAAATTGAGAGAAGGAGCATTTCTGGCCTCGGGCAGTAGTGATATTAACCCTGTCTGATGCAGTAGGAGTAAGAGCTGCTTTGAACATACAGACCTTGAATGGCAAGTAACTTCACATCATGAACAGAAACCTACAAATCCAACATACTAAATGTTAAGAATATTGTCAATATCTGGATAGAAGATTAGCCATGGAGGAGTGGGGGAATTGCTTCCTAGCAACAAAACAAAAAAACAAAATCATAAATTTTTGTCATGAAGCTCAGAGGAGAATTTGAAATATTTCTAGTTGAAAGATAGTGGGTAAAGAAACCATTATTGCTAACTTTAAAATGTGGAAAATATACTTAGAAATCAATTTAGCATTCCATTTCATTCTTTTTACCTCTTATTATTACTGTCTTACATCACTGACTATCAGTCAGTCAGTCAGTTCAGTTGCTCAGTCGTGTCTGACTTTTTGCGACCACATGAACTGCAGCACGTCAGGCCTCCCTGTCCATCACCAGCTCCCGGAGTCCACCCAAACCCATGTCCCTTGAGTTGGTGATGCCATCCAACCATCTCATCCTCTGTCATCCTCTTCTCTTGCCCTTAATCTTTCCCAGCATCAGGGTCTTTAACAATGAGTCAACTCTTCACATGAGGTGGCCAAAGTACTGGAGTTTCAGCTTTAGCATCATTCCTTCCAAAGAAATCCCAGGGCTGATCTCCTTCAGAATGGACTGGTTGGATCTCCTTGCAGTCCAAGGGGCTCTCAAGAGTCTTCTCCAACACCACAGTTCAAAAGCATCAATTCTTCAGCGCTCAGCTTTCTTTATAATCCAACTCTCACATCCATACATGACTACTGGAGAAAATATAGCTTTGACTAGACGGACCTTTCTTGGCAAAGTAATGTCTCTGCTTTTTAATATGCTGTCTAGGTTGGTCATAACTTTCCTTCCAA
The DNA here is from genome assembly GCA_006410935.1 of Redunca redunca. Taxonomy (NCBI): domain Eukaryota; kingdom Metazoa; phylum Chordata; class Mammalia; order Artiodactyla; family Bovidae; genus Redunca; species Redunca redunca. The sequence continues at coordinate 623,705 of SJYQ01001316.1, forward strand.
GGAGTAAGCGTCTTTTAATTTCATGGCTGCAATCACCATCTGCAGTGATTTTGGAACCCAGAAAAATAAAGTCAGCCACGGTTTCCACTGTTTCCCCATCTATTTCCTGTGAAATGATGGGACCAGATGCCACGATCTTAGTTTTCTGAATGTTGAGCTTTAAGCCAACTTTTTCGATCTTCTCTTTCACTTTCATCAAGAGGTTCTTTGGTTCTTCTTCACTTTCTGCCATAAGAGTGGTGTCATCTGCATATCTGAGGTTATTGATATTTCTCCCGGCAATCTTGATTCCAGCTTGTGCTTCTTCCAGCCCAGCATTTCTCATGATGTACTCTGCATATAAGTTAAATAAGCAGGGTGACAATATAAATTTCTTCTTTTTTTGTACCAGTTTTCATAGGTTCCCCAGTCCTGTTTTCTTCACCAGCTTTTTAATTCCTTAATTGAAGATCCTCTAATCACAGATGTTTCAGTAATTTTCATGTCTGGACAATGCAATCTTGCAATTTTTAATTAAATAAACAATAAAATAAATAACAGCATGTATACTGTTTACTATGCCAGCCACTCTTTTAAGTGTGCTGCAAACTTTCATGATAGGTACACTTATGAGTGAAGACCTGGGACTCAGAGGTTAAGTGACTGGCCAAAGGCACACAGCTACTAAAGGCTGGACCCAGCAATGGGACCCAGTTGTTTCAGGCCACACTCTGCCAACTATACTAACTTTCAAATCAGATGATGACTTGTTAGACAAGAGGGGCTTTTAAAAATGTTTATGGAACCTTAGAATTTTAGATCAAAACAAACCTAAAAAAAATCTAGTCCAACATCCAAATCACACAAGGAACTAATAATAGAGATGTCAGGTGAAAACCCAGGGGCAAATATGTTTGATTTATAAGTTTAAAATTGGTCTTTTATGGTAAGCAACACATGTATAAGTCAAATTTCATTAAGTTTACACATAGTTTGAGTGTTCTAAAGGATCTCCTGTTCAAACGATTCCTAAGTCTTTTTATAAGTAAAAGTTCTTTTTGGCAAAGCAAGTACCCATAATTCATTTTTTAAAGATTTTCAAACATTCAACTTAGGTAAAGCAAGATAAACTTGAATTTAACTATTTACAATATAATATTTTACTATAAAAATCAGTAAAGTACAATTATAGATCATTGACAAAGATGTGATTTTTAATATATTTTTATTAAAATATTTACTACAGAATATCTTACTAACAAACATAATCTAGGTTAAGTCCAAATCCCATTGATATTAACTCAAAACACTCAGCTGACATACTTTCCTAAAATTAAGAAACTTAAAACTTCAGTATTGATGTCACTAAATTAATTCAACCCCAGACAAGAGCATGTTATTACCCCAAAGTTTAGCTAAGCCTCTGAGCCAAAACAGTCAGGAATCATTCTCCCTGATTATTCTTTTCCCTATGTATATTTTTACATTTGTTATAACTTAATGGATATTATGAACCAAAAAATTATATATACATAAATTGATAGATAAGACATGTATTCTTGTCTTCAGTGAATACTTCAGTACACTATAATACCTGTATTAATCTAAAAATATATGTTCTGATATCACTCATTCCAGAAGTATCACTAGATAAGGCAGAAATGCATGAAACATAGCACTTGCATAAAATGTCTTATAATAATAATAGTGATGTGGTTATTATTATTATCACATCATCATTGTAAGTACTACTGGCATCATAAGAGTTTCTCCAAGCTCTGGCTTTCTTTCCTTCTAAGGGTCTTGAATACTTTCTTTTTTTCTTCCACACCAAGTAAGCTATGATTTCCCAAATCTCTTGGACCATGGGGAAAAGGGGATCATCTTTCTTTGGGAAGAAACAATAAAAGTGTTAATTTTCCATGTAATATTGTAAGAACAATAGTCTCCGCTTCATAGGGTTGATATGAGAAGTAAGTCATGCTCTTGGAAGCACACTAAGTGCATGCTGCTGCTAAGTCACTTCAGTTGCGTCCGGCTCTGGGCGACCCCACAGATGGCAGCCCACCAGGCTCCCCCGTCCCTGGGATTCTCCAGGCAAGAACACTGGAGTGGGTTGCCATTTCCTTCTCCAATGCATGAAAGTGAAAAGTGAAAGTGAAGTCATTCAGTCGTGCCCGACTCTTAGTGACCCCATGGACTGCAGCCCACCAGGCTCCTCCGCCCATGGGATTTTCCAGGCAGGAGTACTAGAGTGGGGTGCCATCGCCTTCTCCGACACTAAGTGCATAGTAAGCACTAAAGAGATACTTGTGTGCATGCATGCTCAGTTGCTAAGCTGTGTCCAACTGTTTGTGATCCTGCCAGGCTCCTCTGTCCATGGGGTTATCCCGGCAGAAATACCGGATGGGTTGCTGCTTCTTCCTCCAGGGTATCTTCCTGACCCAGGAATGGAACCTGTGTCTCCTTTGGTTGCCACATTAGCAGGTGGATTTTTACCACTGAGCCACCTGGGAAGCCAAAACACATACTCACTATTCTTATAATTATCCCTCGGGAGCAGATATAAAGAACAGAGCCTCAAATCCCTGAATAAAACTCTTTAATGTAACGTTGTCTTCAAAAAACAACAACAACAAACATTGTTTTCAAGATCAAGTTACCAGTGGAGCAGGATCAAATATTGGGCATACCAATTGATACTACAATTTCATTTATTGTGGACTACCCTGTCTATTCTTACTTATATGTTCATGAGGAAAACCTAGACTCTGATGTCTCTATTCTTCACCATAATTTTTCTAAATTCAAAACGAGTAATCTTTTTTTGTGTATTGCCTCCCTGAAGATAAAGGTTAGTGAAAAGTGAAACAATGTTAGTCACTCAGTCATGTCTGACTCCTTGCAACCTCATGGACTGCAGCCCACCAGGCTCCTCTTCCATGGAATTCTCCAGGCAAGAATACTGGAGTGGGTAGCCATTCCCCTTTCCAGGGGATCTTCCTGACCCAGAGATTGAACCTAGGTCTCCCTCATTGCAGGCAAATTCTTCACTGTTTGAGCCAACAGAGAAGCCCCAGGATAAAGGTTAGGCTGTCTATAAATAAATGATTCTTCATTTCTAGTCTTTCCATCTAATGACATTTTATTCCCATAAATTATCAACAATATACCAACAAACTAGCCTTTATTGAATGATTATCATTTGCCAAGCTTTGTCCTAGACATTTTAAAACACGTGTTCTCTAGATCTTATTGTGCGCTGTCATGTATCATTATTGCCATTTTACATAAGAGAACAGAGAGGTACAGAGGAATTAACAAACTTCTCAGCATCCCACAGTGAGAAAGAGATGGGCTCTCTGAGCCAATAATCCACATGCCCTTCCCTCTGACACACTCCACCACAGAGAGAGCACACGCACCACTGGCTCTTTTATGGGCCCTTGGAGTAGTCCTGATCCATGTGCAGTGAAATAAACCTGGCCATCAGCAAACAGTTTCCTTAATGCCTATGTTTTCTGAATGTTTGCTTTCAACTGAAATGGACAGGAAAGAGTTATATGCATGATACCTATCTCAGCAAGCTGTTGCTGAAACTTAGGACTCTTCATAGCAGTTCTTAGTGAAGATGTATCAGGTGGAAGTGAACTCAAATGATACTACAGCTGATGGGGAAGATCTTATACAGCATAACCTGAGAGTAACAGTGAAATAAAAAATCAGGACAGCATCTCTGCCCCCACATGACCTAATCTGTTTTGTTCTAGAGTTGCTACACTTATTCAAACCTTTGCATTAAACTTTCATTTCATAATAATATATTTATTGAGTGCTTATATGGCGCAGAGGTTAAAGCGTCTGCTTGGAATGCAGAACACACGGGTTCGATCCCTGGGTCGGGAAGATCCCCTGGAGAAGGAAATGGCAACCCACTCCAGTACTCTTGCCTTGAGAATCCCATGGAGGGAGGAGCCTCGTAGGCTACAGTCCATAGGGTCACAAAGAGTCGGACACGATTGAGCGACTTCACTTATACTATGGCACACATAGGACTTAATATTTTACATTTCAAAAAAAAATATTGATCTTCCACCATATCTCAGTAAAGGAGATATTACAATTCTGGTTTTGCCAATAGCTTGTAAGATACTGGCCCAATTCATCACATATCTACCAAAAGGAACCGCCTGGATTCAATTCTAGTCATATGACCACTAGGCTCTACTGGGTATAAATTATTGCTTTTTTATTCCCATTTGCTATTTAAATCAAAATAATGTGAGCTTTGAACTAGATTTCCTACCTTCTTTCAGCTGAAGGGCTATGGAAGACTATCTAAATAGTTCTCAGTAAAAAGAAGCAACAGCCACATACTGCAGACAGGCTAGAAAACTACTTAGAAGGCACCGTTTGGCCTTCTAGTTTTGAAAGGCCAAACTTCACTAAATAAAACCTTCACTTTGTATATGTGTGTGGATGTGATTAGTCATTTAATACTGGAAGCTCTACCTGGAACACATTTCTTAATACACTTTTTTTTCACATGCATGATGTCTTTCCACAATTTATTGCCACATTTTATTAAACTCTTGTTACCTAGCGTGTAATTGGAATCATCACTGATACATGAAACATGAGTATACAAATCTGAAACAGAGTGGAGGCAGGTCAGAGAAATAACAGCAAAGCTAAATTCTAAAATAGGGAGAAAGATATAGGCAGTAGTGTTATGAATTGTGACACTCTTTACCAGCCCAGGGCAATTCCTTCCAGAAAAATATCATCTTACACTCTAAACTCACACAAACTAAATCCTCTGTGAATAAGAAATGATGGAGTAAAACCTTAAAAACTGACCCAAAACTAAAAGAGAAAGAAAATAAGGCGAATCACCAACAATAGATGTCGTTACATATGCTGACTCTACCGAAATAGAAATTTTATTAGAGTCAAATATAATTTAACTTCACCTTCTGCTCCATGAGGCTACTCTGGTTTCTCATGATGTTCTGGAATCTGATTTCATAAACTCCAACTTGTACCTTTGCTCGGAAATGTAATTGTGTCTATTTTGGGATCATCATTCCTTTCTCTGATCCCAAAACAATGCTTGGCACAGTAAAGACCAAAAAAAAACATACATTTTGTGAATGAAAGGGTGGATAAATAGAAAAGCTAGAAGTGGAATTTTTAAAAACTCTATTAAATAAAGCATTAGGGGCTCATTGCAATACCATAGAAACTCTCACAAGGAAAATCAGGTCCCAGGCTCCTTTTGTGAAATAATTGTCTCTTTTTTGGTTTCAGTCTTTTAGAAGATTCTTCTGAATTCAGTGTCCTCTTCTTTCATCTCCAGGTTGCAGACTTATTTGCACCCCCCGCAGAGAATTACTTCTGTTTCCAAGTATATTTAAGGGCCACACTAGAGATTTCACAGTAAAGATATTGTCACCTGCAGACAGAAAATATTACATTTATTTTAGTGAGAGACAGGCAAAGAACAACAACAAAAAAAATGAAATAGAAAAAATGAAGAATTTTTCTTATAAGTCCTGTCATAATCCGGCAAAACCATTTCTATTTGCTAATTACTATGCTTATTATCATTATTGACACCATAAATATTAGTCATCATCCATTACTTCACCATGGCTAAGTATAAATTATTGTACATTATTATTATTACTGTCATCCAAGTATATATGAAGCTATATAATCAATTTTTTTTGTCTGACTAAGGTCTTATAGAATTTTTTAAAATATTGTTGTGATTCTAAAAAGAAAGGTTTATGGGAGAAAATACATAAAATGTGGAAACTGTGGATAAAAAGACTTAAAGTACCCTTTATTCCATATCCACAAAGAACCATCGTTATCATTTTACATTCCAGGTGGCACTAATGGTTAAGAACTCACCTGCCAATGCAGGAGACATGAGACACAGGTTTGATCCCTGAGTCAGGAAGATCCCCTGGAGAAGGGAATGGCAACCCACTCCAGTATTGTTGCCTGGAGAATCTCATGAACAGAGGAGCCTGGCAAGCTACAGTCCATAGGGTTGCAAGAGTCAGACACAGCAGCTTAGCATGCACGCATATAGAAATTGCAATAATGCCATTGTATGATGTAAGGGCTGAAGGCCCTTTCCAAAACATGACCATATAGTCAAGGACAAGTCAACAAACCTCTCTGGAGAGGACCCCTTACACCCTTACACTGTAGCTGTTCTGGATGTTCAGGACTCTATTTCTATTGAAGAGAAATACTCTCCCAAAAAAAAGCTATGTTCTACTGGCTAGAAAAAAGTAAATAAGCAAAAGAAGAAGATACATGTTATAAAGAAGAAAAAGCTGCATCTGTTCTTCTGTCACTAAGTTGTGTCCAATTTTTTGTGACCCCATAGACTGTAACCTGACAGGCTCCTCTGTCCATGGGGTTTTCCAGACAAAAATAATGGAGGAGGTTGCCGTTTCATGCTCTGGGGGATCTTCCCAGATCAAGGGTCACACCCACCTCTCCCGCATTGGCAGCCAGATTCTTTACCACTCAGCCACCAAGGAAGCCTTTTGTGGCATAGAGAGGTAGAAAGTCCTTTGGAAGCTATCATGAATGCGAATTGAAGGCCTCTGAGGAAAAATGACACTTCAATTTAGACCTAGCTCTCAGGAAAAACATTCCAAGCAAAAGGAGTATTCATATTTGAAGAGGAGAAATAAGACCCGTGTTTCTGAAATGTGAATTAGAGAAATAATGGAGAAAGATAAAGTTGAAAAGTTAGGGAAGGGCCAGACCAAAGAGAGCCTTTTGGGAGCTTAGAATTCATTCTGGTTGCAACCAAAGACTTCGGAAGATTTTAAACAGAGACCACATGTAGATAATGGACTCTAAATGGTCACACACAAAAAAGGCAAATTGGTAATTATTTTAAATAATAAAGTTGAGCAGCTGTAATAAAACAGATATTTTCATACTTGCTGGCGATAAATACACACTAGTATAAACTTTGTAGTGGAAAGAAATTTGAAAGTATAAAACAAAAGCTATAATCTCCATAACCTTCAATTATGTATTCTTTTCTCTTTATTGAAAACATTTTTGTTAATCTGATTTTTTTCTCAGAGGGGACCCTGGAAAAAAATCTCAGATTTAACATAGTGTTCTCCTTGCTATTATTTTCTAAATTGTCCATTAACTACACTTTTAAATTCTAAAGTAGTCAAGAACTATTTAGAACAATATTTAAATTATAAATGGTTGCATATTTGGAAAGCTTGAATTTTATTTGTGTCTTTTTTTGAAAAAGTGAACTATTTAACTTGTTTTCGAGAATATAATGAGGCATTTTTTTGTCACCTAATATGTGATCAGTTTTATAAATGTTCCACGAGCCACATTGAAAACAGGGGGAACTAGCTTCCATATTTAGTACAAAAAATTAAACGTGTTTATTATATCAATTTTATACATACTAATTAAATCTTTTAACAATTATTTGCCTAATTTTACCTATGAAACAAGGATGCATTTAAGTCTTCTAGTACTATATTTCTGACTGCTATTCTTTATATTTTGACAGCTTTTCTGTTTGAGTTATTTATCTAACCACATTTATAAATACTATGCATAAGTCTATATTGATGTGGTTTCAATTCTTACCATAAGTCAGTTCATTTATTTTGATTCCTTTGTCACTTAGTAGAAGATATTTTTGAATAATTCTTTCAGAAAAGGACATGTGTAGTAATCTGATTATGTCTTTCCATTACCTTCACATCTTAGCAACACTGTAGTGTAAATCACTCAGCCATGCCCAACTCTTTGCGACCCCATGGATGGTAGCCGTCAGGCTTCTCTGTCCATGGAGTTCCCAGTCAAGAATACTGGAGTGGGTTGTCATTTCCTTCTCCAGGGAATCTTCCCCGCCTGGGGATCAAACCCAAGTCTCCTGCATTGCAGGCAGGTTCTTTACCACCTGAGCCACCAGGGAAGCCCTAACAACAGTGTTGTTCAGTCGCTCAGTCGTGTGCAACTCTTTGTGACGCCATGGACTGCAGCACGCCAGGCTTCCCTGTCCTTTACCATCTCCCAGAGCTCACTCAAACTCATGTCCATTGAGTCGGTGATGCCATCCAACCATCTTATCCTCTGTCATCTCCTTCTCCTCCTGCCTTCAATCTTTCCCAGCATCAGGGTCTTTCCTAATGAGTCGGCTCTCACAACAGTGTAGCGACATATAAATTTCTTGAGCCACAAATTTTTCCCTCAGAATTATACAAACTTTCTATCATTATGTCCAAGCATTTAAAGTCAAGAAGAAGACTGAAGTTTCTACTTCTGTAGGTAACTTATTTTCCTGGGGATCTTGTATGAGTCTTTCTTTTACTTTGTGATCTTCACGTGGTTAGATAATAATCTCCTCTTCCTACTTTCGTCAGGTGCACAGAGGGAGGTTTCATTCTATAGACACTCTGAGATATTTGCTCAGTTTATTTTATTCCATTTATGAATTTTGCTTTTTTTAATTTATTTTAGACTCATTTTAGACACATAAATTATCTTTTGCCTATATTTCTTTTCTCTGTGCTCCATAGCTATAATCTTCTCGCTGATTATTGCTATATATTTTGGTTTCTTCTATCTTCTATGAAACTTCATATTTTTCTCCAAAACAATTTGACTTCATGCACTGTAGATTTCATTATTTCCAATTTCCAGTTAATATGCTAGCTTTGTTATTGCATTTTATTTTCCTTTAAAACTTGCTTTATTATATATAGCATCATCTTTTCAAGGTTATATTTTTATCTTATTCAGAAATAAAATGTGTATCACATAAAATTTACTTGTTAATTTAGCAAGTTGTTTTCAAAATTATGTTCTTTCCTGTCCATCTTGAGAATTATCATCCACCTTTTATTTTATAGAATTTCTCCCTGGATCCCCTTTCCTTCTCTTCATGCCTCCAAAAATGAGGAGAAAGCAATGAGATAAGCTATTTTTCTCTAAATTGAGTTGATTTATTCTATTCTCAGCTCCCTTTACTTTTTTCTTATCAGAACTCAAATCAAGGAATGATTGATATAAATTAGTTACACCAGTTAAGCATTCTGCAACCTGAAGAAAGTAAACACAAAGTCAAAGCTATGAAAATTCCAGTGATCCAAAATGTTGAGTAGGCATTAGTCAAATGGACTGGAAAGAGAAGTTTTAAGGGAATTTTATTCCATTTATGGTTTTGCTTCTGTTTCATTTATTCTGGACTCATCATTAGAAGCATGAATTGTTTTTTTGCCTAAACTTCTATTCTCTGTGCACTATAGATATAATATTCTCTTCAATTGTTGTTAGTCATTTGAATTTTTTCTGTCTTCTGAGGAACTTCTTATACAGGATGGAGAAGAAAGAAAGCATAATATGTCAGGGAAATGTAGACTAAGGACAGTGGGTTCTAGATTATTCTAATTATTCCTTGCTTTGCACACAAACTTGAACTGCACTGTAAGCCAGTATTTCTCAAGATGCATTCCACACCAAATTAGTCATGTGAGACACTCTACGAAAAAGAAATAGTTTCCATAATCAAAAAGTTTGGGAAATCTTACTTTTCATATCTTTCCCTTTCTAAGAGATTCACAGTGAACATCAGCAATTAAACTATTGTATGGGATTAACAGGCATACAAAACTATATATAAAATAGACAAACAACAAGGATTTACTGTATAGCACAGGAAACTATATTCAATTTCTTGTAATAACCTATAATGCAAAAGAATTGGAAAAAATGTTTATATATATATAATTGAAGCTCTTTGCTGTACACCAGAAGCTAACACAATATTGTAAATCAACTATACTTTAAAAAAAAAAACCTACTGTAAAGAAAAATGTTTAATCTTAACTTGGAATTTTCCACATCTTTTTAAAAAATAGTTACTAACAGTTCATGGCAGTTATTGGAATAAACTTTGGGAATCGTTGTTATGTTCAGTGGGGAGTCACTGAATGGCTTTTATCAGCGGACAGATATAACCAGATGTGCGTTTGTAAAGATGACACTGATTTTTGTTGAGAATAAGATTGTAAGGGCGAAACGAGAGACAGGAAGATCAAGTTAGCAGTTGTTTTCATAATCCAAAGCAGAACCCTAACTTCAGAGATGGAGGAGTCTGTGGATGTCCTTTAGTGTCAGGGGGAACTTTAGAGAAGAGGGGAAAATCCATCATTTGGGGCCTACAGAGAGCAATGAAAGTCAGCTACAGACGCTTTTTCTCTGTCTGTGCCCAGATATCATATAAACCCATTTCTAGGAGCACTGTGACCAGAACGTCAGCCTTCAATTTCATGGCTTCAGATTTCTTCCAGGAAAGAATCCCAGCACATTTCTAGTTGTTTCTCACCCCTTAAACTGGATAAAGGGCAATTTTGTCCTCTGTGTATTCTTTTGCCTTCTGCAGCTACATTTTTTCCTGAATCACTCTATCCATTTTTCTGTAACAAAGTTATCTTATTTTTGTTCTTGAAGAGTTCACTGTTTTCTTTAAAGGCAGAGCACCATCTGTAGCTAAATAGCCCAGGTCACAGAGAGGGCTAGATCCATTTTATTTTTTTAGTCAACTCTGCCAAATCTTTTCAATATTACTCTGGCTCCAGTTGATTTATTTTTGCTCTCGATACTAAAATTCTGAAAATTTCTCTACATAAAAGTGTTCTTTGTACCACTCCCCTCCAGCCAGGCATTCAGGAAAATAATCAATGTGTACATCCCAAATAAAGGATTAAGAAGAACGATTAATTATTCCTGTCATATTGATTCCATTTCATTACTTTTTTTTAGACTCCAGTTCCATTTACCCATAACTTTACAACAGTAAATAAATCCTTAATATGCATCCTATGAACAAAAAGTAAAGGGGCTGAGTAATTTTACCTAAGTAAGCCTATCATTATAACAGGCTCATATTAGGGAATTTTCAGGTAGTCCCAAGTGTCTTTACCAGAATTTAGGACAGTGTTTAGACTAGAAGATCTATTTTTTAAAAAAATAAAATTTGTTTTATTCTGACCTGCCTTTGCAGGAAAAAAAAAAAAAAAGTAGGATCTAGTCTAAAACAGAAAGAATATGTAAGCCGTGACTAGTGGCTAGTTACTCAGTCTCCAGGGGTCTTCCCTGTTATGAGTCACCCCTAACTACTCTTCCTTGAAAGAGTCGTAATCATCCCCTGCTCTCTCCAATCTTGCCATCACTGCAACATCAGCACAAATGTTTACTAGCCACCCACCCTTTCTAGGGCTTCCCTGGTAGCTCAACAGGAAAGAATCCATTGCGATGCAGGAGCCACAGGTTCAGTCCCTGAGTCGGAAAGATCCCCTAGAGAAGGAAATGGCAACCCACTCCAGCATTTGTGCCTAGAGAATTCCATGGACAGAGGAGTCTGGACGGCTACAGTCCATGGCGTCGCGAAGAGTCAGACATGACTTAGTGACTAAACCACCACTGACTTTTTTATTTACTTATTTTTAGTTGAAGGATAATTGATCTACAGTATTGTGTTGGTTTCCAATAAACGTCAACACGAATCAGCCACATGTTTACCCATGTTCACTCCAACTTGAACATCCCTCTCATCTCCCTCCCCATCTCACCCCCTCTGGGTTGTTACCAAGCCTTAGTTTGAGTTCCCCGAGTCATACAGCAAATTCCCATGGCTATCTGTTTTACAGATGGTCGTGTATGTTTCCACGTTACTCTCTCCAAACATCCCACCCTCTCCTTCCTCCCCTCTCAACCAGCCATGTCCATAAGTCTGTTCTCTGTGTCTGCATCTACATTGCTGTTCTGCAAATACGTTCATCAGTACCATCTTTCTAGATTCCACATATGTGTGTCAGCATACAATATTTGTTTTTCTCTTTCTGACTTACTTCACTCTGTATAATAGGCTCTAGGTTCATCCACCTCATTAGGATTGACTCAAATGCAGTCCTTTTTATGATTGAGTAATGTTCCATTAGCAGTGGCCACAGGATTGGAAAAGGTCAGTTTTCATTCCAATCCCAAAGAAAGGCAATGCCAAAGAATACTCAAACTACTGCACAATTGCACTCATCTCACATGCTAGTAAAGTAATGCTCAAAATTCTCCAAGCCAGGTTTCAATAGTACTTGAACCATGAACTTCCAGTTGTTCACACTGGTTTTAGAAAAGGCAGAGGAACCAGAGATCAAATTGCCAACATCCGCTGGATCATAGAAAAGGCAAGAGAGTTCCAGAAAACATCTACTTTTGCTTTATTGCCTATGCCAAAGTCTTTGACTGTGTGGATCACAACAAACTGTAGGAAAATTCTTTAAGAGGTGGGAATACAAGACCACCTGACCTGCCTCATGAGAAATCTGTATGCAGGTCAAGAAGCAACAGTTAGAACTGGACATGGAACAACAGACTGGTTCCAAATTGGGAAAGCAATGTGTCAAGGCTGCATATTGTCACCCTACTTATTTAACTTCTATGCAGAGTACATATGCGATATGCCAGGCTGGATGAAGCACAAGCTGTAATCAAGATTGCCAGGAGAAATATCAACCTCAGATGTGCAGATGACACCACCCTTATGGCAGAAAGTGAAGAGGAACTAGAAAGCCTATTGATAAAAGTGAAAGTGGATAGTGAAAGAGTTGGCCTAAAGCTCAACATTCAGAAAATGAAGATCATGGCATCTGATCCCATCAGTTCAAGGCAAATAGATGGGGAAACAATGGAAACAGTGTTAGACTTTATTTGGGGGGCTCCAAAATCACAGCAAATGGTGAATGCAGCCATGAAATTAAAAGACACTTACTCCTTGGAAGAAAAGCTATGACAAACTTAGACAGCATATTAAAAGCAGAGACATTACTTTACCAACAAAGCTCTGCCTAGTCAAAGCTATGGTTTTTCCAGTAGTCAGGTATGGATGTGAGAGTTGAACTATAAAGAAAGCGGAGCACCAAAGAATTGATGCTTTTGAACTGTAGTGTTGGAGAAGACTCTTGAGAGTCTCTTGGACTGCAAGGAGATCCAACCAGTCCATCCTAAAGGAAATCAGTCCTGAATGTTCATTGGAAGGACTGATGCTGAAGCTGAAACTCCAATACTTCGGCCACCTGATGCAAAGAACCAACTCATTGGAAAAGACCCTGATGCTGGGAAAGATTGAAGGCAGGAGGAGAAGGAGATGACAGAGAATGAGACAGTTGGATGGCATCACTGACATAATGGACATGAGTTTGAATGAACTCCGGGAGTTGGTGATGGACAGGGAAGCCTGGCATGCTGCAGTCCATGGGGTTGCAAAGAGTCAGACACGGCTGAGCGACTGAACTGGACTGAATATTCCGTTGTACATATTTACCACAGCTTCTTTATCCATTCCTCTGTTGATGGACATCTAGGGTCACCACCACTCTTTTTAAGGTTCTTAACTTTGGATAAGATAAATGTTAGGTTTAGCATTTAAAAGCCCTGATGAGGGTTTTTTTCTTAGTCATATATCTTCTTATGTTTTAAATAGAGAGGATTCCACCATCTACTTCTATAACCTGGGCTGAAGGGTAGAAATTCTTTTGAATTGGGTGGTCAGGGGAAAGCCCTCTATAAAAAGATGGCATTTTACCAAGAACTGAAGGAGGTGAGAAGATAAGCTGGACAGCTTTCTGGAGGAGAGGCATCTTGGACAGAAGAAACAGAAAGTGCAAAGGCACTGAGGCAGAGAGGACCTTCCTGGTTTGAGGAGCAGTAAGAAGACCAGTCTGGCAGGAGCAGAGGTCACGAACAAGAGGACTGAGAGAGCAAAGAAATAGAGACCAGACTGAGCAGGGTCTTGAAGGCCTGGGAGAAATTTTACCCTGAATGAGCTGGGAAGCGAGTTAAGCATTGTAATGAGAACAATTGTTGTTCTTTCAGAAAAATAAAAACCACTCTATAATATTTCAGCAAGAAAAGATGTATGCATGGAAATTTGCATTTACAAAATCATTGGCAGGGCTGGAGTAATGAAGGTCAGAGAGGGCTGCTGCCAACAAGTTCTTACGTTCATGCCTAATTTTCAGAGTCATTCAGAAGTTATGGGGATTGAAGGAACAGCTGAAAAAAATATCAGCATAGAAACAAGTGATGCCTAGGACAAATAAGTACAGAAACGGAGTAGAAAAGACACAAAACTTCTAAATTTTATCTCATTCCTGCTGTATTAATTTTTAGAAGGTAATTAATAAGAAGTACTTACATTTATTTCTAGTTCTATTATACTTTGCTCCTTCCAATAGTTTTTTGGACAGTACTAGACATTTCTATATACAAAATAATTAACTTTGCCAACTTTCTTTAAACTATTATATTAAGTTCTCTGGTTCCCACTCCCTCAAGTCCCTGACCACTACCATTTAACTTTCTGCTTTGATGTGTTCAACTACTTTAGATAGCTTATATAACTGAAATCATGCAGTATTTGTCCTTATGTGACCAGCTTATTTTATTCAGATTAATATCCTCCATGTTCATCCATGTTGCTACATAATGCAAGATTTTCTTCTACTTTAAGGTTGAGTTATAGTCCATTGTATCATACACCATATTTTCTCTATCCATTCACTTATCTATAAGCATTTAAGTTGTTTCCTTATCTTGGTTACTGTGAATAATGCTACAATAAACGGGAATGAAGATATCTCTTTCAGATACTGACTTCAATGCTTTTGGATATATACCTAAAAGTGGGATTGCTAGATCATATGGTAGTTTTATTTTTAATTTTTTGAGATACCTCTATACTGCTTTCCAAAGTGACTGCACCATTTTATATTCTCACCAACAACGTTATAAGACTTCCAATTTCTTCACAACCTCAGTAATACTTGTTAAATATTGTTTTTCTAAGATAATAACCATTCTTACAGGTGTGAAGTGATATCTCATTATGGTTTTAATTTGTATTTTCCTGATGATTAGTGATCTTGAGCACTTTTTCATACCTGTTGGCCATCTGTGCGCCTTCTTTGGAGAAATGTCTATTCATGTCCTTGCCATTTTCTAATTGACTTAAAAGTAACTTTTTAAAATCTCACAGATAGAACTGATAGCTTGTGGAATCATAGAAATATAGTAAGTATAGCACATCTGAGTACAACCAAAGTTTTTGACAAATTCTCTTCTTAATCTTCATGGAAATATGAAAAAAATATTCATGGAATGAAGTGATAAGCATGGTTATATAGCTTCTAAAAATATGCTAATAAGTCTAAAACAAAAAGATCTTGATTATATATGACGTGAAAATATAGATGACCTGTTTACCAAAATTGCAGAGGACATGAAACTCAGAACCTGAATTATATTGGTGCTATCATCAACATCTAAAGAGAATCATGTAGGTTAAAATGAAGGACTGAAACTAAAAAGCAACAACAGCAGCAACACACGCATAATATTTAAACATTCTAAATAACAAGGTTTTCATTTTGAATATGAAAAGTTTCCTTCAGAGAAGCAGTGATAAAAAAATAATGAATTTCAAATAGGGATTAGACTTTATACAATCATGAACTAGGGAAGAAGCCTGATTCTGAGCTCACTGAACGTCATCAGAGTAGCTAATCAGAAAGAAAAACTCTAAGTGAAGAGAGAAGAGTGAGAACAAATTGGATCTTGCGCCTGTTTCTCAGTGTCATGGGTGATCTGCCAGAAGTTGGCTCCCTTCTCCCTGAAGCTGTACATTCACCTAGGGCAGAACTAGGTGAAATGGAAAGAGGCGATTGCTCAGTGAGGGCTGGAGGAGTAGACAGAGCCAGAGGGTGTCAAGCTCACAAAGTGAGTTCACAAATCCACACCAGTGTGCATGAGGTGCAGCGGCTCCAACACCCTCAGGAGCCTCAAAGCATAAAGGCTGCTGTTTCACTGTGCCTTCCAAGCGTCACACACTTTCCTTAAGGGGGGCCATACCGTTAAGGGAATTCTGGAAACAGTAGCTCCAGCGTAGCTCATTTGAACTGCACAAACTCATCACAGTCTAACCCTCTTTCATTCAGAAGTTCTTTTTTATCTAGATGTGTTTAAAAAAAAAACTCTTTTAACCTTCTTTAACATCTAACTTCCCTGTGGCTCAGGCAGTAAAAGCATCTGCCTACAATGCTGGAGACCTGGGTTCAATCCCTGGGTTGGGAAGATCTCCCGGAGAAGGCAATGGAACCCCACTCCAGTACTCTTGCCTGGAAAATCCCATGGACAGAGGAGCCTGGTAGGCTACAGTCCATGAGGTCACAAGAGTCGGACACAACTGACTGCCTTCACTTTCACTTTTAACATCTAAATAAATAGCAAAATTGTGCTTACACCTGACATGACTCAACTGTCCCTCATACAAGTGAAACATGCAAATTCTCTCAACAAAAAAGGATAGAAAAATGTCTCCTCATCCATTTTGGGGTGATGTCCTTTCCATCGCTAGCTGAATGTCCCACTTGAATACCCTATAACTTAATACTGAGATTATTAACATGACTCATGTTAAATGATAGGAGGATGAGAGAAGGTGAAGAAAGAATTAATTAACATATAGCCTGATATATTCATCTCAATATGAGGAAATCATATTCAGAAACTGTCTATACATTCTTCCCAATTATACCCTGGAAATGGATTAGAAATGGATCCTGTTTACATTATAAATTGCAATACTTATTTGAATTATAATTATTTGCTTATGAATCTCTTTCTCCACAAGATTGTGAGCTTCTCCTTGAAAGAAACTATGGATAGTTCATGTGTGTTATTAGCACAATGTCTGATATGTGTTCAGTATGTATCTGATGAATCCCGCATTTCTATAATTTTATTATTCATTTCTCAGTAAATAAAACACTACTGACATAGGACTTTTAGTTCTTTGATTACCAGAATAAGACAGAAAAATTGGGTGATAAAGACCAGGGTAGAAATCTGAGGAGAGAGCCATCCAGCTGCCCAGGCTTCATGCTTTATAAGTTGAGAAGACCATGGATCCAACCTTCAAGAAAACATCTATTTTTAAAAGACAGTGGAATACAGGTTTTTAAAAAACAACCAAAAGCACTAGGAGTTAGAATACTCAAGTTCTAGTCTCAGCTCCCAATTTAGCTTACTAAATCACCTCAAAATTTTTACTTAGTCCCTTTTGGTAAAGAATCTGCTTGCAATGTGTGAGATCTGGGTTCAAACCCTGGGTCAGGAAGATCCCTGGAGAAAGAAATGGCTACTTACTCCAGTAATCTTGCCTGGAGAATCCCATAGATAGAGGAGCCTGGCGGGCTACAGTCCATGGGGTTGCAAAGAGTTGAACATGACTGAGAGACCAACACTTTCTTTCTTTCTTTGTTGTCTTCAGTTCCATCTAGATAATGAGAAATTGATACATATAATCTCTTAGATCTTTTCCAAATTTAATTATATTATATATACTAAGGTCTTTTTTTTTCCCACTTTCCTATTCTGAATTTTTTTTGCTACTAGAATTCTCTTTCAAATTAATCCAAAACACTCAGGCTCTGATTACCAGAAGTCATTAATCTTTACTTGGGTTAGAATGAATGCTTTGATTAGAATATCAGATTCTCTACCTATCAATTTGGAAGTAAAAAGATATAGTAAGCTTGAATGCAAACTAGTACAGCCACTATGGAGAACAGTGTGGAGATTCCTTAAAAAACTGCAAATAGAATTGCCTTATGACCCAGCAATCCCACT